>OU696696.1:118297356-118314856 GCA_916050605.2 Platycheirus albimanus
TAGGACGTCATAATAATACTATGTACCAAGTTTGAAGCAAATCAGTCCATCCGTTTAGGCTGTGGGTAACTATACAGACAGACAGACACACGGACAGACAAACAGACAGACAGACAGACAGAATTGTCGGACCCACTTTTTTCGACTTCTCTATCATCGTAATATGTCATGTTTGATTGTTAGATTTTTTTTTTTTTTTTACGAATGCATAACTTGCCTTATAGTACCTATAATCGCAAGTAAAAAAGAGGAAACAAAATATGTCCCCCAAAAAGAATTTACGAGAAAAAAAAGTTAAAATGAAACACGAAATAATCTCACTCTATGCAGTGCACATGTATGTATGTGCATTCCTTTTTGACATCAATCCACACCAAAACACTATTCCGTTGCACCTTTTTGTTTACACCTGGAGAAAAAGAAAATTCTGTTAAGTAAAAGTCTATGCACAATAATTACAACAGATAATACGATGTTAAAAAAAACTTCCCTAAATCACCAACAAAACAATAAAAAACACCAAAAAGATTTTCCACTCTCTGCTGCTTCCACAAAAAAAAAAACTTCAATGCCCCAAGTTGGGTGCCAATTTGTTAAGTGCTCTTTACCGCGAATTTACTTTACATTTACAATTATATAATAATTATTATTAGCCGAACTTATACACCGCGAACTGGGATTATTCGAATCCAAATAAATTAAAATATAAACAAAACAAGACGAATATTAACAATTTGCGCCACCGGCCGGCGCATCGAAAATTGAAATCGATAATGATAAAGAAATGGAAACGTCAAAAAATAAAGTGCACGACTGGGTCATACGAACTTGCTCTAATGTGTTAAAATGGTCTTGGGTGCTTGAGATTTTGGGAAAAAAGCGTTGAAAAAATCATATGAAATTTTATAAATCACTTAAAAATCAATACCTAAAACGTTTTTTGGAGAAAATGAAGTAAGCCATCAGGTTTCTTTAACGTTTTTAAATTTTTACGAAATTTTTTTTAAAATCGGTGGACCAGTTTTTTCAAAAAACAGTTTTTTTTTTGAAAAACTTTTCGAAAATATATTCCAAATTTTTTTTTTGAGTATGCAAACTCGTTTTTTGAAAAAACTGAAATAAAAAAAAAATTTTGAAACTTTTTTAAAAAACTCAAAAAAACTTTTTTTGAAAATTGTATTATTTCTTTTATAAGAGGGCATCTACATTAAAAATTTCATCGAAATTCGTCAAGTGTCTTAGGAGAAAATCGGATTTCGGAAAACCGGTCCTATGGGAGGTACCGTTATAAGACTTTTCCTGAAAAATCTATTCGAACTAAAACATAAAGTTTGCACAGAAAACACATTTCAGAAAGTTTTATCAAAATCGTAGGAGCCGTTTTTGAGAAAAAATTATTTTCCCAAAAAATCGTTTGGCAGGTACCGTTAGTTTAAGAGCTAGAATGCTAATTCCAAAACCCCTCTGTAGGACGTCATAACAATACTATGTACCAAGTTTGAAGCAAATCGGTCCAGCCTTTTAGGCTGTATGAAACTATACAGACAGGCAGACACACGGACAGACAGACAGACAGACAGACAGACAGACAGAATTGTCGAGCCCACTTTTTTCGACTTCTCTATCATCGTAAGTTCATGTTTGATTGTTAGAATTTTTTTTTTTTACGAATGCATAACTTGCCTAATAGTACCTATAATCAGTCGTGCTTCAACTGCGGAAGAGTGCACATCGTTGGCGACTTTTCCTGAGCAGATTTTAATTAATATCGGTAGTGTTCAAGTTTGTTTTTAAGACAGCAATTTTTAAGTGGCGAGTTAGCCTAGTTGGTAGAGTGGCTGACTCCGAACAAGAAGATCCCGGGTTCGATCCCGGCCAGGGCCAACAAGGTCTTTTTTTATTGAAATACTGGGATAAGCACCAAAAAAGGCAACAACAGTACCAGCATAGCTGGATTATGGAGCAGTTGACGGAGGCTTCGGATGTTGGTGCTGACGTCAATGCACCAGCCAAAATAGCGGGGACAACGGTCCAAAAAAGAGATCATAATCCTAATGTAGCTGGGACATCTGGCCTAGCAACAGCATCAGTTAGGAAAACAAGAAGTACTGCTACAGCTAAAGCAAAATTAACAAATGTTGGATCTACACTTGAGAATCCAGCATTAGAAAAAGAGGTCGCCTTTCAACTAGTGACCAGGAGAAAGAGAATTCGGCGAAGAAAAATAAAGGCAACGCCAAATCTGGTTCAACGAAACCGTGCCTCTAATCCAGCGAAGCTGATAGCTGGAGAGGAGGAGAAATTGGAAAGGCCGGCGAAAAAATCGGCAGCTGCCAAAATACAGCAGCAGATTTGTAGCTCCCAAGCGGATGATGATGACGACGACGACGATTATGACGACGGCGAAGCCGAAACCAATGACGAAAATGTCCCTGAAGTATAGTTTACATATCAGATGGTGGACAAGAGCATTACGTCAGCGTCAGCGGTGGCAGTGATCTTGTTGATCTAACGCCATCAGTAGACATGGATCAAATGCCAGAAAATGAGGACGAGGCGATTGAAGCTTTAACAGCTAAAATAGACCACCTCACCAACATGGTGCTTGCGCTCAAAGCAAAACAAGATGCCCGTAGAGAGCAAGAGCGACAAAAGGATCTTCTAGATCTTCAAAAGACGCTACAACAACAGCAAAATGTAGCACAAAATGAAGCAGCGGCCTCAGCTGCAAAGCCAAAAAAGCAGCGGGCTCAAAAAGCTGCCCAAAAAGCAGTTGCTGATGAACCACCACAGCCACTGCAGCAACAACAACCACAGCAGCAACAGCTGCAGCAATAACAACAGCTGCCACCTAATCAGCCACAGCAGCAAGAAGAACTAATACAACAACCACAACAACAACAACAACAACAGCAGCAGAAACAACAGCAGCAGAGACAACAGCCGCAGAAACAACAACAGCAGCAGAGACAACAGCCGCAGAAACAACAGCAGCAGAGTCAACAGCAGCAGACACAGCTCAATCCAAAGAAAGAAAAGGTGCCACCAATCTACACTTACAAGATGGATATTAAGGACACAATAAACTTATGTAAGTTGGCCATAGGCGATCGTTTTACGGTAAAAAGATAAAGTGATCTGAAGCACGCTATTCAATGCTTCAATTTGAAGGATCACAAAGAAATAAAAGATTTATTAAAAAAAGCATCCACCGAGTATTATACTTTCACCCCTAAGGACGAAAAGTTCCAAACTATGGTCCTTAAGGATATTGATTCCTCTACGGAACCGGAGGGGCTCTTAGATGAGCTCCGTAGAGTGGCGAGCGACGACCTCGAGTTTATCAGGGTCAAGCCGTTCACCACAGTGAGGTCAAGACGGGAGAAACGAAGCCTCCCAATATTTTCAGTTCAGCTCTCGCCCCAAAGCAAGCTGAGTAGTCTAAGCAAGATAACCGTGCTGTACTACCAGATTGTACGCTGGGAAAAATTAAATAACAAAGACGACGTGCCTCGATGCACGAATTGTCAAGGCCCTCACCACGCAGCAGGAAACTGTAATATGGATCCTGTTTGCGTGAAATGCGCAGTAGACCACAAAAAAGGAGAGTGTACACTCGGGGAAGTAAGGGTCGAAGATAGGGCCCAGCTTAAATGTGCTCTTTGCAAGGGCTCCGGGCACCCTGCAAGTTATCTGGGATGCCCGAAGTACCAAGAGCTCAAGAAATTAAAAAAAGCCGGTAACAAAAATGTTGAGGTTAGTCGCCCAGTAGTGCGTCCTCCCTCACAGACCGTTACACCTCAGATCTCCTTCGCCCAAATGACGACGGGGAGAAGAAGTACGGTACAACCTGCACCAAAGGTAGCCCCACAGGCCCCAGTGCCTACAGCTCCAACGGTGCAGGAAGATGTCATGAAGGCGCTGCATACCATTGCAGGTATGCTTGCTGACGTCCAAAAACAGATCCGGGAACAGGCAGAAAGAGTGGATTTCCTCTACTCTTTTTTGCCCGTCCAAGGTTGCAAAGGTGCATACAGGTTAAAGGCGCGCTGTTTGAGAGACCCCTTAAAATCCTAGCTGTGAATGTAAATTCACTGATTAGGACCGAACGCAGAGCAAATCTCTTTCATTTGCTAAAAGACCAAAGTCCTGATGTGTTCTTGGCTAGCGAAATCAAGCAAAACCAGAAACACAAACTGACTCATAATAATTACAATATCGTTAGAAGAGATCGACCCAACTCCACTCGTGGGGGTGGGGTCGCAATTTTCATACGAAAAGGCATTAGTTATAAGGTAATTTATAATAATGAAGTGCGCAGATTCGGGTTGCTAGAAGCCTGCATCATTTGCATTCCTCTCCAACAGGGGAAGCGAATGTACGTGATCTCGGCGTACGCACCAGAAGCACCTCAGCCTGCTAATTTTATATCAGAGCTCGAAAAACTTTTCGAATGTCTTCGTCTCAACTCGGAGGAAAATTATTATCTCATGGCCGGAGATCTGAATGCCAGACATGAAGATTGGGGAAATCAAATTCGAAACCCTAGAGGATAACATCTTTTCAATTGGATGGGTCGATACAACGTTGAGTATAGGATCGACCTATTTGCTACTGATAGACCATCGTTTCCAAGAAGCGGTGGTTTTCTGGATCTACTTCTGCTAGCCTCAAGACTGAAAATTACCGACACTGTGGGTCAAACAAGAAACTGTTTACGGACGGTGGATTACGACAGTGACCACTGTGGACTCGCCGCCGTAATACGGATTCCGAACGAGCTTGTGGAGTTGGAGGAGTATGTGCCTGCGCACTCTTACAATTTCAGTAAGACGCGTTGGCCACGCTTCTCCAACGCCTTATCGAGTGAACTTGTTTCGAACGACATTTCGCCACCAAATGACAGGAATCTGACGAACGTTGAGATCGACGGATACCTTAGTCAAATGGATGAGACAATACAACGAACGATGGACAGGACAATCCCACGATTCAAAGAACAAGACGCAATTGGAAAATACAGAAACGCTACAATAGACGCACTACACAAACAGAAAAGTAGACTGCTTACAAGACTCAAACTCTTATACAGACAGTTTACTGACAGAAACGACTCGGAGATTAGGACACTGAAGTCGTCGATCAAAAACCTCAATCTGCTTATTAAGCAGAACTATAGATTGGCTATTAATTTGTTCTGGGATAACAAGATACGGGCCTTTAATTCTAGCGACCCAAGTATGTTTCCCCAAATTAATAAAATCTTTAGGAGGAATGATCAAAACGATCTTCCTTGCCTTAAGCTTCCGAGAAATACGGACAACGAAGACGTACTTACGATCGTAGGTATAGATCCAGGAAATGCCGTCCTTGATGACGATTTCTTTATGATAGAAGATCCTCAAGAGAAGGTAGAAGCATTGGGGGCTTTTTTCAGCAAGTGTATAAGGTGAATGCTAGCATTCGCCCAAATCACGACCTGGAAAAAAGAGCTCTGAAACAGCATTACGCAATGGCGATCTGAGAAAACTGGTTTCACCAGGTTTTATGAAGACAATTTGACAAACGCCACTGTCGCCGAGCTAAATGGGCCCAGTTCCCTGCTTATATCGAAGGTAGAGCTCCAGCTCATCTTCGAATCATTAAAGAAAAAGAAGTCAGCAGGAGTCGATGGTATACCCAACGTTGTACTGCGACATCTCCCTAAGGAAGCAGTAGACATTTACACCACACTGTTTAACAACGCACTGAATAATGCATATTATCCGGTGCGTTGGAAAACAGCTGTGGTTCATCCTCCCCCGCAAAAGGGAAAGGATAGCTCCAATCCGGCAAATCTCCGGTCGATAAGTCTTCTTCCGAGTATCAGTAAGGTATTCGAAAAAGTTGTTAATAGAGCTCTGACCAAGTGGGCAGAGGACAAAAATATTATTCCGGATAATTTGGCTTTAAGGCGGGGCATGACACCATTCATGCTGCGTCTAAGCTAGTATCTGATATTCAATGGAACAAAGCTAAGAATCAATGCACGGGTGCTGTTCTGGTTGATTTGGAAAAGGCCTTCGCCACCGTTTGGTTAGAGGGTCTTTATCTGAAGCTGACCAGACTTGGCATAAGTAAACCATTGTTATACATTCTTTATGACATGCTTAATGGTAGAAAGTTTGTTGTCAAAAGTGGCAATGTAACTTCTACCACAACATTTGATATAAAAAATGGTCTACAGCAAGGAGCGGTGAACTCACGCTTCCTCTTTAGTATTTACACCAGCGATCTGATAGGTTGTCTTGCTCATGCGATTGCGTATGCCGATGACCTTGTAGCCTACAGAACGGCTCCAAAAGTCGAGGTCATAAGAATTCTCTTGCAGCGTGACTTCGACAAGATTCAACAATATTGCGATGACTGGAAATTGAAAATCAATTTCCAGAAATGCGAAACTATCCTGTTTAGAACCCCATTTTCTAGGGCTCCTAGGGATACGAGAAAGAACTGGAGAAATATAGTGATCGTTGGACCAAGTGGACATCCATTGGCGAGTAAAAGTGTAGTAAAGTACCTTGGCATCTGGTTGGATCAGTATCTATATTTCAATCCACATATAGATGCTGCTCTGGCCAGAGCTAGGGGAGCCTTTGCCCTGACAAAACGGCTGTTTTATAGCTGCCGTCTTGATAGCAGGGTGAAGGTGATTTGCTACATAGCCCTCATCCGGCCGATGATTGCCTATGGGTGCCCTGTGTGGTTCAACGTTGCCCCATCTCAAATGGAAAAGATTCGGGTGTTTGAGAGGCAGTGTCTTAGGACCTGCCTTGGATTACATAGAACACCAGAGTCGGAGTACAAACGTTACTATTCCAACGAGGTCCTATACAATGGGGCCAACATAAACAGGATAGATAACTTCTTGTTGAAGCTTATTCGCGGTCATGTTGCGAGAGCTATGACCTCTTCTAATGGACTCATCTTTGGGCCTTACTACCCAAATCATAAATACTTCGAAAACGCACGCTTAAGCGGCTTCATTCCACCAGAGGCTTTCCCATTTTTATATAGTCGAGGGCTGATACAGGATAGGTTGGCAATTCCGTTAATCTACCACGTCGGCCGTAAGACTGTGGATCGGCGACTCCTGTACGACCGAGACGTCGCCGCAGGAGACGGAGCAGAGCGCCTCCGGTTCAGTAGGGCTGTGTCCAATCGGGACCGTCGGGATATAATAAAACAAGCTCGGCACTTTTGGTGGATGAGCGATGAAATTAGAGATTCTTAAAGTTGGTCAATGTTATCGCCTTGGTCAGCTTACATAGGTGTAAGGTAGTTATATAGGGGGCAGACATGGTGGCACAGAAAAAATAAAAAAAAATAAAAAATAAAAAAAAAAACACAAAAAATACAAAAAAAATACAAAAAAAAAAATACAAAACACGAAAAACACAAAAAAATAACAAAAACACAAAACCGCTGCTGTGGCTGTTCTAGCTTTAGGTAGTTTTAAGTAGGTTTAATTTAGGTACTAGGGTAGTGTTAAGTTTTATATAAAAATAAAAAAGATCTTTAATTTGAGTTTTTTAAATAATATTTTCTCAAAATAAATAAATATATGCATGAATTCCTTAAAATAAGTTAGTTTTAAGCCGAAAGGCAATAGTATAATGGTTATGGGATAATTTAGAGCGCCCGCATAGGGCCAGTAAGTTATGTTAAGTAGATATTTAAGCTAGTTTTTAAGGTTTTTGGTCTAGCTGTTAGTTTAGATTAAGAAATGAATTAAATAAATAGAGAATGGGAGAGAATGAAAAGGCAAAGTGCATCAAAACAAGTTTTGTATTTTTTAATACAACCACCTTCCCACAACTCAGCGAGGGGTGGGTTCGAAAAGATTTACACGCGATAAAATCGATATTAAATAAAGTGCACGACTGGGTCGTACGAACTTGCTCTAATGTGTTAAAATGGTCTTATGTGCTTGAGATTTTGGGAAAAAAGCGTTGAAAAAATCATATGAAATTTTATAAATCACTTAAAAATCAATAGCTTAACCGTTTTTTGGAGAAAATGAAGTAAGCCATCAGGTTTCTTTTACGTTTTTGAATTTTTACGAAAAAAATTTTCAAAATCGTTCGACCAGTTTTTTCAAAAAACTGTTTTTTTTTTGAAAAAAAACTAAAAAACTACTTTGTAGTTTTTATCAGTAAAATAAAATTAAAAAATTATAGATTAAACCGTTTTTGGAAAAAACTAAAATTAAAAAAAATTTTGAAACTTTTTAAAAAAACTCAAAAAAACTTTTTTTGAAAAATTTTCGAAATCATATTATTTCTTTTATAAGAGGACTTCCACATTAAAATTTCATCAAGTGGCTTACGAGAAAATTGGATTTCAAAAAACCGGTGCTATGGGAGGTACCGTTATAAGACTTTTCCCGAAAAATCTATTCCAACCAAAACATAATGTTTGCACAGAAAACACAATTCAGAAAGTTTTATCAAAATCGTAGGAGCCGTTTTTGAAAAAATTTAATTTTTCACAAAAAATCGTATGGCAGGTACCGTTAGTTTAAGAGCTAGAATGCTAATTCCAAAAAGCCCTCTGTAGGACGTCATAATAATACTATGCACCAAGTTTGAAGCAAATCGGTCCAGCCGTTTAGGCTGTAGGTAACTATACAGACAGACAGACACACGGACAGACAGACAGACAGACAGACAGACAGACAGACAGACAGAATTGTCGGACACACTTTTTTCGACTTCTCTTTCATCGTAATGTCATGTTTGATTGTTAGAATTTTTTTTTTTTTTCTTACGAATGCATAACTTGCCTTATAGTACCTATAATCGCAAGTTAAATAAAATGTACGACTGGGTCGCACGAACTTGCTCTTATGATAAGGAATTGCGTAGTGGCTGCATATATGGATATTAAAAAAAATTAAATAATTTCGAAAATTCTTTAATTTTTTAAATTAGTTTAAGAGCTTTCTCGGAAAAACTAAGTATGCAATAAAATTTCAAAGCTATACGTCAATCTAGGAAAAAAAAATATTGAAAATCGTTGGAAGAGTTTTTTTTTTAAAAAGGTTATTTTTGAAAAACTTTTTAAAAAAATATTTTGAAATTTATTTGAGTATGCAAATATATGGCAATCTGTAGTTTACATTTGAAAAATAATTTAAAAAAATCAATGTACCCGTTTCCAACATATTTCGAAAACTAAAACTTTTTTTGAAAAAATTATAAAAAAATCAAAAAAAAAAGTTTTTGAAATGCCATATTAATAAAATTATGAATGACTTCCTGTGGCCAGGAAATCGAATGAAATCGAATGTATAGTTTACGAGAAAATTTTATTTGAAAATACTGGTTCTATGAGAGGTACTGTTATTAGACAAATTTTGAAAAAAAAAATTCAAACCAATAGATAGATTGTCTTGCAAAAATAGCATTCTGAAAGTTTTATCAAAATCGTTAGAGCCGTTTTTGAGAACATCAATTTTTGTCTTCAAGATTGTATGGCAGGTGCCGTTATTTTTGGACCTAGAGCAAAAATAAAAAATATGTTCCGAGGGACGGCCAAATAAATCCTAAATACCAAATTTGAAGCAAATCGGCCCACCCGTTCAGCCTCCAGAGGCGCGAACAGACAGACAGACAGACAGACGGAAGGAATTTCCAGACCCACTTTTTTCGACTTCTCCATCATCGTAATGTCATGTGTGATTGTTATCTCAAATTTTTTTTTCTGCACGAATCCATAACGGGACCGGGTCATAATACCGGTTGTCAAAATTCTGTATGACCAAAATTCTGTTTTTTTTTTTTTGAAAATACTGTATGACTAAAATTCTGTATTTCAGAATTCTGTATTTCAGAATTCTGTATTTCAGAATTCTGTATTTCAAAATTCTGTATTTATTAAAGAAAAAAGAGAAAAATAATACAGAATAATTAACATCAAACTTAACATATCTTTCGATAGAACTGTGAAAGAAATCAATAATATAACAAATTAAACTCAAAAAAATGAAGTCCACTTTTTATGAATTGTTTAAAACAAAATCAAATTTTTTGCTATTCGTTTTAAATAAGCAATGTGACTCAAGTCAGGTCTTTTTTTACGTGCAGTACAAATTTTGTGAAAATGTATAGCTGTTGTTTTTGTTGTTGTTGTTGTTGTTGTTGTTGTTGTTGTTGTTGTTGTTGTTGTTGTTGTTGTTGTTGTTGTTGTTGTTGTTGTTGTTGTTGTTGTTGTTGTTGTTGTTGTTGTTGTTGTTGTTGTTGTTGTTGTTGTTGTTGTTGTTGTTGTTGTTGTTGTTGTTGTTGTTGTTGTTGTTGTTGTTGTTGTTGTTGTTGTTGTTGTTGTTGTTGTTGTTGTTGTTGTTGTTGTTGTTGTTGTTGTTGTTGTTGTTGTTGTTGTTGTTGTTGTTGTTGTTGTTGTTGTTGTTGTTGTTGTTGTTGTTGTTGTTGTTGTTGTTGTTGTTGTTGTTGTTGTTGTTGTTGTTGTTGTTGTTGTTGTTGTTGTTGTTGTTGTTGTTGTTGTTGTTGTTGTTGTTGTTGTTGTTGTTGTTGTTGTTGTTGTTGTTGTTGTTGTTGTTGTTGTTGTTGTTGTTGTTGTTGTTGTTGTTGTTGTTGTTGTTGTTGTTGTTGTTGTTGTTGTTGTTGTTGTTGTTGTTGTTGTTGTTGTTGTTGTTGTTGTTGTTGTTGTTGTTGTTGTTGTTGTTGTTGTTGTTGTTGTTGTTGTTGTTGTTGTTGTTGTTGTTGTTGTTGTTAGTGTTGTTAGTGTTGCTTTTGTTGATAATGTTTTTAATGTTGTTCATATAATTCATTTTGATGTTCTGTTTTCAAAGTTCTGTATTTAAACAAAGTTTGTTTTGATAATGTACAAAAGTGCGCACTTTTGTACATTATCAAAACAAACTTTGTTTAAATACAGAACTTTGAAAACAGAATTTTGAAATACAGAATTTTGAAATACAGAATTTTAAAATACAGAATTTTGAAATACAGAATTTTGTGTAACCAGAATTTTGATTTACAGTATTTTGAGATACAGTATTTTGTATACAGAATTTTGACCATACAGTATTTCGACCCCAACCCATCCATAACTTGTCTTATAGTACCTATAATCGCAAGTAAAAAACTATGTGGAAGACAATAAAAAAAAGTTAATTCGAATTTAATCGGAGTACAGGGTGTAATCGGTTAAAAGTGGGCGCCAGGAAACTTTAATGGTAGTTTGCCTTACCAAATGGAAGTTGAAAAATCTTCAAATTTTAAAGAATTAAACCAAAAGAATTATTATTCCCAATGGGAAGTTTGAATTTTTATTGGTTAGGAAGTTATTGGTCTGGGAAACCTTGGCAGAAGGCCTGGAAGAAAACCCAGAGTCTTTTCAACAAAAAGCAAAATAGAACAATTGTATTTCGCGGTTAGCAGAAGGCTAATTCTCGAAATTAGGAGGGTTGGGGTCGAAATACTGTATGGTCAAAATTCTGTTTACAAAATACTATATTTCAAAATACTGTAATTAAAAATTCTGGTTACGCAAAATTCTGTATTTAAAAATTCTGTATTTTAAAATTCTGTATGGGCAAAATTCTGTATTTCAAAATTCTGTAATTAAACAAAATTTGTTTTGATAATGTACAAAAGTGCGCACTTTTGTACATTATCAAAACAAATTTTGTTTAAATACAGAATTTTAAAAACAGACCATCAAAATGAATTATATGAACAACATTAAAAACATCAACAACAACAAAAACAACAACAACAACAAAAACAACAAAAACAACAGCTACATGTTCACAAAATTTTTGCTGTACGTTAACCTCAATATATTAGATATTGGGGACCGGGTCATAATACCGGTTGTCAAAATTCTGTATGACCAAAATTCTGTTTTTTTTTTTTTTGAAAATACTGTATGACTAAAATTCTGTATTTCAGAATTCTGTATTTCAGAATTCTGTATTTCAGAATTCTGTATTTCAAAATTCTGTATTTATTAAAGAAAAAAGAGAAAAATAATACAGAATAATTAACATCAAACTTAACATATCTTTCGATAGAACTGTGAAAGAAATTAATAATATAACAAATTAAACTAAAAAAAATGAAGTCCACTTTTTATGAATTGTTTAAAACAAAATCAAATTTTTTGCTATTCGTTTTAAATAAGCAATGTGACTCAAGTCAGGTCTTTTTTTACGTGCAGTACAAATTTTGTGAAAATGTATAGCTGTTGTTTTTGTTGTTGTTGTTGTTGTTGTTGTTGTTGTTGTTGTTGTTGTTGTTGTTGTTGTTGTTGTTGTTGTTGTTGTTGTTGTTGTTGTTGTTGTTGTTGTTGTTGTTGTTGTTGTTTTTGTTGTTGTTGTTGTTGTTGTTGTTGTTGTTGTTGTTGTTGTTGTTGTTGTTGTTGTTGTTGTTGTTGTTGTTGTTGTTGTTGTTGTTGTTGTTGTTGTTGTTGTTGTTGTTGTTGTTGTTGTTGTTGTTGTTGTTGTTAGTGTTGTTAGTGTTGCTTTTGTTGATAATGTTTTTAATGTTGTTCATATAATTCATTTTGATGTTCTGTTTTCAAAGTTCTGTATTTAAACAAAGTTTGTTTTGATAATGTACAAAAGTGCGCACTTTTGTACATTATCAAAACAAACTTTGTTTAAATACAGAACTTTGAAAACAGAATTTTGAAATACAGAATTTTGAAATACAGAATTTTAAAATACAGAATTTTGAAATACAGAATTTTGTGTAACCAGAATTTTGATTTACAGTATTTTGAGATACAGTATTTTGTATACAGAATTTTGACCATACAGTATTTCGACCCCAACCCATAACGGGACCGGGTCATAATACCGGTTGTCAAAATTCTGTATGACCAAAATTCTGTTTTTTTTTTTTTTGAAAATACTGTATGACTAAAATTCTGTATTTCAGAATTCTGTATTTCAGAATTCTGTATTTCAGAATTCTGTATTTCAGAATTCTGTATTTCAAAATTCTGTATTTATTAAAGAAAAAAGAGAAAAATAATACAGAATAATTAACATCAAACTTAACATATCTTTCGATAGAACTGTGAAAGAAATCAATAATATAACAAATTAAACTCAAAAAAATGAAGTCCACTTTTTATGAATTGTTTAAAACAAAATCAAATTTTTTGCTATTCGTTTTAAATAAGCAATGTGACTCAAGTCAGGTCTTTTTTTACGTGCAGTACAAATTTTGTGAAAATGTATAGCTGTTGTTTTTGTTGTTGTTGTTGTTGTTGTTGTTGTTGTTGTTGTTGTTGTTGTTGTTGTTGTTGTTGTTGTTGTTGTTGTTGTTGTTGTTGTTGTTGTTGTTGTTGTTGTTGTTGTTGTTGTTGTTGTTGTTGTTGTTGTTGTTGTTGTTGTTGTTGTTGTTGTTGTTGTTGTTGTTGTTGTTGTTGTTGTTGTTGTTGTTGTTGTTGTTGTTGTTGTTGTTGTTGTTGTTGTTGTTGTTGTTGTTGTTGTTGTTGTTGTTGTTGTTGTTGTTGTTGTTGTTGTTGTTGTTGTTAGTGTTGTTAGTGTTGCTTTTGTTGATAATGTTTTTAATGTTGTTCATATAATTCATTTTGATGTTCTGTTTTCAAAGTTCTGTATTTAAACAAAGTTTGTTTTGATAATGTACAAAAGTGCGCACTTTTGTACATTATCAAAACAAACTTTGTTTAAATACAGAACTTTGAAAACAGAATTTTGAAATACAGAATTTTGAAATACAGAATTTTAAAATACAGAATTTTGAAATACAGAATTTTGTGTAACCAGAATTTTGATTTACAGTATTTTGAGATACAGTATTTTGTATACAGAATTTTGACCATACAGTATTTCGACCCCAACCCCTATCGGGACCGGGTCATAATACCGGTTGTCAAAATTCTGTATGACCAAAATTCTGTTTTTTTTTTTTTGAAAATACTGTATGACTAAAATTCTGTATTTCAGAATTCTGTATTTCAGAATTCTGTATTTCAGAATTCTGTATTTCAAAATTCTGTATTTATTAAAGAAAAAAGAGAAAAATAATACAGAATAATTAACATCAAACTTAACATATCTTTCGATAGAACTGTGAAAGAAATCAATAATATAACAAATTAAACTCAAAAAAATGAAGTCCACTTTTTATGAATTGTTTAAAACAAAATCAAATTTTTTGCTATTCGTTTTAAATAAGCAATGTGACTCAAGTCAGGTCTTTTTTTACGTGCAGTACAAATTTTGTGAAAATGTATAGCTGTTGTTTTTGTTGTTGTTGTTGTTGTTGTTGTTGTTGTTGTTGTTGTTGTTGTTGTTGTTGTTGTTGTTGTTGTTGTTGTTGTTGTTGTTGTTGTTGTTGTTGTTGTTGTTGTTGTTGTTGTTGTTGTTGTTGTTGTTGTTGTTGTTGTTGTTGTTGTTGTTGTTGTTGTTGTTGTTGTTGTTGTTGTTGTTGTTGTTGTTGTTGTTGTTGTTGTTGTTGTTGTTGTTGTTGTTGTTGTTGTTGTTGTTGTTGTTGTTGTTGTTGTTGTTGTTGTTGTTGTTGTTGTTGTTGTTGTTGTTGTTGTTGTTGTTGTTGTTGTTGTTGTTGTTGTTGTTGTTGTTGTTGTTGTTGTTGTTGTTGTTGTTGTTGTTGTTGTTGTTGTTGTTGTTGTTGTTGTTGTTGTTGTTGTTGTTGTTGTTGTTGTTGTTGTTGTTGTTGTTGTTGTTGTTGTTGTTGTTGTTGTTGTTGTTGTTGTTGTTGTTGTTAGTGTTGTTAGTGTTGCTTTTGTTGATAATGTTTTTAATGTTGTTCATATAATTCATTTTGATGTTCTGTTTTCAAAGTTCTGTATTTAAACAAAGTTTGTTTTGATAATGTACAAAAGTGCGCACTTTTGTACATTATCAAAACAAACTTTGCTTAAATACAGAACTTTGAAAACAGAACATCAAAATGAATTATATGAACAACATTAAAAACATTATCAACAAAAGCAACACTAACAACACTAACAACAACAACAACAACAACAACAACAACAACAACAACAACAACAACAACAACAACAACAACAACAACAACAACAACAACAACAACAACAACAACAACAACAACAACAACAACAACAACAACAACAACAACAACAACAACAACAACAACAACAACAACAACAACAACAACAACAACAACAACAACAACAACAACAACAACAACAACAACAACAACAACAACAACAACAACAACAACAACAACAACAACAACAACAACAACAACAACAACAACAACAACAACAACAACAACAACAACAACAACAACAACAACAACAACAACAACAACAACAACAACAACAACAACAACAACAACAACAACAACAACAACAACAACAACAACAACAACAACAACAACAACAACAACAACAACAACAACAACAACAACAACAACAACAACAACAACAACAACAACAACAACAACAACAACAACAACAACAACAACAACAACAACAACAACAACAACAACAACAACAACAACAACAACAACAACAACAACAACAACAACAACAACAACAACAACAACAACAACAACAACAACAACAACAACAACAACAACAACAACAACAACAACAACAACAACAACAACAACAACAACAACAACAACAACAACAACAACAACAACAACAACAACAACAACAACAACAACAACAAAAACAACAATACATTTTCACAAAATTTGTACTGCACGTAAAAAAAGACCTGACTTGAGTCACATTGCTTATTTAAAACGAATAGCAAAAAATTTGATTTTGTTTTAAACAATTCATAAAAAGTGGACTTCATTTTTTTGAGTTTAATTTGTTATATTATTGATTTCTTTCACAGTTCTATCGAAAGATATGTTAAGTTTGATGTTAATTATTCTGTATTATTTTTCTCTTTTTTCTTTAATAAATACAGAATTTTGAAATACAGAATTCTGAAATACAGAATTCTGAAATACAGAATTCTGAAATACAGAATTCTGAAATACAGAATTTTAGTCATACAGTATTTTCAAAAAAAAAAAAAACAGAATTTTGGTCATACAGAATTTTGACAACCGGTATTATGACCCGGTCCCGATAGAACTGTGAAAGAAATTAATAATATAACAAATTAAACTAAAAAAAATGAAGTCCACTTTTTATGAATTGTTTAAAACAAAATCAAATTTTTTGCTATTCGTTTTAAATAAGCAATGTGACTCAAGTCAGGTCTTTTTTTACGTGCAGTACAAATTTTGTGAAAATGTATAGCTGTTGTTTTTGTTGTTGTTGTTGTTGTTGTTGTTGTTGTTGTTGTTGTTGTTGTTGTTGTTGTTGTTGTTGTTGTTGTTGTTGTTGTTGTTGTTGTTGTTGTTGTTGTTGTTGTTGTTGTTGTTGTTGTTGTTGTTGTTGTTGTTGTTGTTGTTGTTGTTGTTGTTGTTGTTGTTGTTGTTGTTGTTGTTGTTGTTGTTGTTGTTGTTGTTGTTGTTGTTGTTGTTGTTGTTGTTGTTGTTGTTGTTGTTGTTGTTGTTGTTGTTGTTGTTGTTGTTGTTGTTGTTGTTGTTGTTGTTGTTGTTGTTGTTGTTGTTGTTGTTGTTGTTGTTGTTGTTGTTGTTGTTGTTGTTGTTGTTGTTGTTGTTGTTGTTGTTGTTGTTGTTGTTGTTGTTGTTGTTGTTGTTGTTGTTGTTGTTGTTGTTGTTGTTGTTGTTGTTGTTGTTGTTGTTGTTGTTGTTGTTGTTGTTGTTGTTGTTGTTGTTGTTGTTGTTGTTGTTGTTGTTGTTGTTGTTGTTGTTGTTGTTGTTGTTGTTGTTGTTGTTGTTGTTGTTGTTGTTGTTGTTGTTGTTGTTGTTGTTGTTGTTGTTGTTGTTGTTGTTGTTGTTGTTGTTGTTGTTGTTGTTGTTGTTGTTGTTGTTGTTGTTGTTGTTGTTGTTGTTGTTGTTGTTGTTGTTGTTGTTGTTGTTGTTGTTGTTGTTGTTGTTGTTGTTGTTGTTGTTGTTGTTGTTGTTGTTGTTGTTGTTGTTGTTGTTGTTGTTGTTGTTGTTGTTGTTGTTGTTGTTGTTGTTGTTGTTGTTGTTGTTGTTGTTGTTGTTGTTGTTAGTGTTGTTAGTGTTGCTTTTGTTGATAATGTTTTTAATGTTGTTCATATAATTCATTTTGATGTTCTGTTTTCAAAGTTCTGTATTTAAACAAAGTTTGTTTTGATAATGTACAAAAGTGCGCACTTTTGTACATTATCAAAACAAACTTTGTTTAAATACAGAACTTTGAAAACAGAATTTTGAAATACAGAATTTTGAAATACAGAATTTTAAAATACAGAATTTTGAAATACAGAATTTTGTGTAACCAGAATTTTGATTTACAGTATTTTGAGATACAGTATTTTGTATACAGAATTTTGACCATACAGTATTTCGACCCCAACCCATAACGGGACCGGGTCATAATACCGGTTGTCAAAATTCTGTATGACCAAAATTCTGTTTTT
>OU696696.1:118319856-118554856 GCA_916050605.2 Platycheirus albimanus
ACAAGCAAAAACGAATTTAACAAAATTGCAATAACAACAAAACAAGCTAAAAATTTCTTCTGGACACAACCAGACACAGAAATACTTAGCTTGGTAAAAATTGTTCAACAAGAATATCCATGTGACTAAAGTTGGAACCGCCATTTTTAATTTTTTATATAAAATTTATTGTGCTGCTTTGTGCTAGACTTGTGCTACTATGTGCCGTAAATATAAAAGTTGTATCTTTAAAGCTTTAGCTTTTATAGCCAAAAAACGATTTTATGACTAAAGTTAGCCCCGCCATTTTTTATTTTTTTTTTAAGATTTGTTGTGCTGCGTTGTGCTAAGCTTGTGCTGCTTTGTGCCGTAAATATAAACTTTTTATCTCCAAAGCTCTAGCTTTAATAGCCAAAAAACGTCGAGAGGGGGATGGTAAGGGGGGGAATCCCCCCGGGCCCGGGATTTTTAAGGGCCCCGGAAATTTGAAGCCATACGTGTAATCGTAATTTTTTCATATAGATTTTTCATACCAACTGGGGCCCAGTTCCTCATCAACCATTAACATATTCCTCATCAACCATTAACATATTTCAAGGGGCCCGAAATTTGAAACAAAAAGTTGAATTGTAATTTTTGTTTGTAATTTTTTTTATTTGAGATAGATTTTTCATGCATCTTGGGGCCCTGATCCGCAAGCATTTATATACACTAAAGTTAGCCCCGCCATTTATTTTCTTTTTTTAAGATTTCTTGTGCTGTGTTGTGCTCCGCTTGTGCTGCCATGTGCCGTAAAGATTATTTTTTTATTTTCAAAGCTCTGCGTTTTATAACCAAAAAACTTTTGTATGAAAAACAAGAAAAAAACCACAGCAATTTTTTTTTTTTTACTTGTGTTGAGTTGTGCTCCTCTTGTGCTATCATGTGCCGTTAAAATAGAAAATTTATCTTAAAAGCTCTGGTTTTTATAGCTAAAAACCGATTTTATGACTAAAGTTACCCCGCCGTTTTTTATTTTTTTTTTTAAGATTTCTTGTGCTGCGTTGAGCTTAACTTGTGCTGCTATGTGCCGTAAATATAAAAGTTGTATCTTTAAAGCTTTAGCTTTTATAGCCAAAAAACGATTTTATGACTTAAGTTAGCCCCGGTATTTTTTATTTTTTTTTTAAGATTTGTTGTGCTGCGTTGTGCTAAGCTTGTGCTGCTATGTACCGTAAATATAAACTTTTTATCTCTAAAGCTCTAGCTTTTACAGTCAAAAAACGATTTTTACACTAAAGTTAGCCCCGCCATTTTTTTTTTAAGATTTCTCGTGCTGTATTGTGCTCCGTTTGTGCTGCCATGTGCCGTCAAGATTATTTTTTTATTTTCAAAGCTCTCCGTTTTATAACCAAAAAACTTTTGTATGAAAAATAAGAAAAACACCACAGCCATTTTTTTTTTCTTTACTTGTGCTGAGTTGTACTCCTCTTGTGCTATCATGTGCCGTTAAAATAGAAAATTTATCTTAAAAGCTCTAGTTTTTATAGCCAAAAACCGATTTCATGACTAAAGTTAGCCCCGCCATTTTTTTTTTTTGTTAAATTTGTTGTGCTGCGTTGTGCTTAACTTGTGCTACTATGTGCCGTAAATATAAACTTTGTATTTTTAAACCTCTCGTTTATATCAGCAAGAAACGATTTTATGACTCAAGTTAGCCCCGCCATTTTTTTATTTTTTTTTTTTAAGATTTGTTGTTGTGTGTGGGGTTGAGGAAAAAATTGTCAAAAAAGTGGGTGGTTATTTTCCAGTGGGGGCGGGGAGTTGAGGAGTAGTTGGGGGGTGTTGGGATGGTGGTGGGCCTGGTGAGTTATTTTTGCGCAAATAATTTTTTAACTGAACGATTAGCATAGGTACACAACAATTTTATATGATAAGGTTCCAATAAATGCGAAGAGTTGCCGATTAATGCAGAGTGCTATAATTCTCTTTTTCTTTAAGCATGAAGGACTCGTAAGGTGTTTACATAACAATTTTTTTTATTTTTCCTGCTATGAATTAGAAAACACCCTGTATATGTAGTAGGTGCAAGATTATGACATGTCTATTGTTCTGAAATTAATTTTCTAACCAATTTAGCTATGCCAGGAGTTTATTTTACCCCCCACCAAATATAAGTTAAGTACCTGCTTTTAATAAAACAAGAATGAATATCTACTCATTCATATTTTTTTCCTGAACTACCCTAAAAACATTTTCTAACCAACACCCAACCAAAATAAAATGCACGACTGGGTCGCACGTACTTGCTCTGTTGGTGCAATAGTACGATGAAAACAAACTTTTCGATCAATAAGAACAATTCATTTTTGAAAAATTTGGTAAAAACCAAACAAATTTGGCTAAAACTGGAAAACTCGATATACGAGAGGTAACGTTAAGAAACTTTTAAAATTTAAAATTAAGACGTTATCTTTTGGGTGCTATAAATGATACAAATGTCCACTTATGGGTTATGGCCTAATTAATAATACTGTTAAAAGCAATTTCCGCTATTATCATATATAGCCAAAAACTAAAAATGCAGTTTTGTTTGAAGTATTCTATGTATGTTACATACAAAGTTTCATAAAAATCGGGGGAGCCTTTTTTGAGTAAATTAGAAAAAATGAAAAAATTGGCCAAAATCTAGTGGCTCTTTGTATAGGAGCCACCATTTAAAAAAGAGAAACTGAAAAAAAATCAATGCCATCTGATAGGAAGCTGTAAGGAACTATACGAAACAAAGTTTGAGTGAATTCGATGCAACCGTTGACAACTTATGGCACTTTGAAAAAAAGCCGTTATTTGCATTTTTAGCCAAAAACTAAAAACGCAGTTCTCTTAAAAACACTAAAAGAATATAACACACAAAGTTTAATCAAAATCGTTAGAGCCATTTTCGAGAAAATTAGAAAAAACCAAAAAAAGTTGGCTAAAACTCAACGGCTCGTTGTATGGAAGCCGCCGTTTAGAAAGGCTTCAGTGAAAAATTTACTAAACCATCCTATAGAACACTATTAAAAACTGTGTCAAACAAAGTTTTAGTTGATTCAATCAAGCCGTTGTGAACTTATGGCTATTTGAAAAAAAGCCGTTAAAACCTGATTTTCGTTACGACCATTTGAGCCAAAAACAAAAAACGCAGTTTTGTAAGAAATGCTTAAAGTAAACTAAATTATAAATTTAATCAAAATCGTTAGAGCCGTTTTCGAGAAAATCCAAATTGAAAAAAACCGTTACTTGAAAGGTACCAGTTTGAGCCGGGTCAAAACGAAACAAAAAAAACCTCGACAACCGTTTTTCTTCAAACTGCTATATACCAAGTTTGAAGAAAATCCGTCAAGCGGTTTAGGCTGTAGCATGACGTGAAAAAGCGCACATCCGCACAGACGCACAGACGCACAGACAGACCGACGGACGGTATGGCGAAAACCACTTTTTTGGGCTTCTCTATCATCGTAATGTCATGTTTGATTAAAACCTCGATTTTTTTTTTCTGCACGAAACCAATACTTGCCCTATAGAGCAAGTAAAAAGAAATATATTTCACAATTAAAATGCAAATGCAATCGCATATACACTGTAGATACATTGTACAATGTACCGACATAGTATATCTTACCTACCTACAGAATGTAGTTTTTAAATTTTTCTTAATACAAACTCTATATACTGCATTGATAAATAAAATAAAATAAAATAAAATCAACCAAGTAGAAGACTAAGCACTAATAAAGCTATTTTGAATCAATAATTCAACAGTCCATTATTAGTGCTGAGTCTTCTACTTGGTTGATTTTATTTTATTTAATTTATCAATGCAGTATATAGAGTTTGTATTAAGAAAAATTTAAAAACTACTTCTGAGCCAGGCCACGGGCTTAAACTTCCTTCTTAATGATTAAAATCTTAATCTTGTTGGATATAGTTCACATTAGGGTTTTGTCAAAAATTCTATGTAAGTTGTACTAGAAAAATTTAAAAATTGCGTATTGACAAGGTTTCTTTCACTGTATGTCAACTGATGATTCCAAAGTGAGATTCCTGGATGAAACGCCAATTTTTTGTTGGACTAAAGGCCATACAAAGCTATTTTGAATCACCTACAGAATGTCCAATAGTTCATCAGAGGATAAAGCAATTTCTTTTCTCCTATCTAAGTACATGGATTCAATTCACACACTATAATAGATCCATATACTCGTACCAACCATTTTTTTAAATATAAAAGTCAAAAGCACTCCTAATTATCATTCATGCAGCCTATTAAAGTTCATTGGACACTTTCTTCAATTCCATATTCGTACATATTGTACGTACATAGGTACATAATGTATATATATTTGGTGTAGGTATTTAAAAACATATTATATAGCGTGCGAAAATTTAATAGGTATGTAGGGTAAAGTCGGGGGATATGGCACCCATTTTTCTATTTCCATATAACTTCCAAATTAAAAAAGATTTTTATTTCAAACCAAAATAATGTTATTATCAAAATAGTTTATAAGCAAAAAATAGGAACTTCTTTCACATTCACAGTCAGTTGAATAATTTTTTTTTTTCAAAATAAAAAACCTTAAAAAAAAGACGTCTTAAAAAATGGAGGGTGATATGGCACCTGCTTGAGGGTGAAATGGCACTTTGCTTTTTCTTGCTGTTTTTGCACATTTGTTGCAGGTGTTGTTATATACGATGAACAGGAATTCATGTGATTAAAAGTGACATATTATGCAGTTTAGCCACTCGTCCTGTTTTGTTGTAAGGGCATAATCCCCACACAAATATTTTCCCCGAAAGCTTTGGTACCATTTGAGTCATCTTGCAACGATATTTGCTCATCGTAATCTGACGTACTGTCCTCGGCCGGCGCGGCGTTGATTTTCTGTTTGAACTGTTTTTTTTTTTTTTTTTTTTTTTAATTTAAGTAAGTGCCTAGTTCAAAATGAAAGTAAAGTGAGAGTGGGAGAATTGGCACCGGGGGCCATATCACCCGAACTTCTGAGGTGCCATATCACCTTTTTGACTTTGCTTCTGCTATTCCAAATAAAATAAGAAATTAAGCTCGCACAGTTATAACGGTAAACAAACCCACACAAACACGGTTATTTTTTTTTTTTTTTTAAATTTGAACGCCTGGCGTCAAATATCTTCGAATTACCATGAACTTCACTAATACACAAAAAAACTTTTTGCTTAATACGCACCCACTATTTTTTTTATTCGGCTATATTAATAGTATTTCAAGGGCTGCAGAGATTTGAACTGGACAATCTAATAGCTAACGTTAAACTGATTGATATGTTGTTCTCTTTGTTTTGAAAAGAAGTCAGTAAGTGGGAGATATTGAAAGGGTGCCATATCACCCGTGGTGCCATATCACCCGACTTTACCCTATGTATGTACTTAAATCTTTAAAATAGCGTAATTATCTTAACATCAATTTTCCCCTTCGATTTGAAAAGGATCGGATTTGGGTATAAGAGAAGTGGTCCATAGACAACCAGGGCCGTCGAGAGGGGGATGGTAAGGGGGGGAATCCCTCCGGGCCCGGGATTTTTAAGGGCCCCGGAAATTTGAAGCCATACGTGTAATCGTAATTTTTTCATATAGATTTTTCATACCAACTGGGGCCCAGTTCCTCATCAACCATTAACATATTCCTCATCAACCATTAACATATTTCAAGGGGCCCGAAATTTGAAACAAAAAGTTGAATTGTAATTTTTGTTTGTAATTTTTTTTATTTGAGATAGATTTTTCATGCATCTTGGGGCCCTGATCCGCAAGCATTTATATATTCTCGTGATTTTCTAGCGGCTCGGAAACTTGAAAAATCAATCACGTTTTCAAAATCGGGGCCCTATGTGAACGTTATCTTTTAAGAAAAACTCACGCTTGCGGACTTGGGCCCCTGACTAATGTTGACATGTTTTTTTTAAATATCTAGAGACAAATCGACCGACTCCGGCTATTTAAGGAAAATAATGGAAAATCACATAGCTTTTATATATTAGTGAGCACAAACTATTTTGTAATTTAAACTAAATTTTGAAATTTTGTATCAGCCTCAGTCTTAATAAGGGGCACGGAATTTCGAAAAACACAAAATATATATTTTTTTTTATTCGGATTTTTCTTCATATCTATTTAATTTCTGTTTGTTACTTAGAAATTATTTGTTCTTATCGAGAAAGGGTTTTCGCTAGGACCGTTATTTGCAAATCTCTATAAAATATAGCTGATTTTACTTTAAGACTTTGAAGTTAATATTGAATATTCTTGTGTAAAAAACCTAACTAGGTGTTAAAATATAAAATACAGTATTGATGAAGTGAGTTATAAACGTGTAGATTCCACGGAATGTTGTACTGCGGCAATCACATTTTTCGGAGTTGTTCAAAAGTGTTTCAACTTGTTAAGCAGCAGTGCACAAGGTTGGCAAATTCTTAAGGAAAATGGGATTCCTTCACAAACTATCCGACACAAGATGGCCAGCTAGAATTGAAGCAGTGAAACCATTTGCAAATCATCTCAATAAACTAAGAAAATCACTAGAAGGATTTAGTGATCTCACTTTAACTGCTGAAACTATAGAAGAGATGAACATGACGTATTAAAATATATGCACAAATTTGAATGTGTCCTGATGTCTTCAATCTGGTGCAAGGTTCTGAGCGCTATAAATGAAAGAAGCATCATTCTTCAAGCCAGCGATATCACTATTGAAGTTGAAATTTGAAACCTCGATAGTTTGATCTCCAATTTGCATCTTTGCAAAGAAGTTGCGGCTGGATTGGGAGATATTTCGACCCGAAAAAGACAATTAAAGAGACATTTCGGAGAAAGTCATGGTGAAGAACAAACTGATACAGACGAAGGAACAAACTTCAAAAGAAACACCTTTTACGTCATAGTTGATTCTATTATATCTGGAATTTCTCGTCGGTTCGATGCCATGAAAATTTTGAATTCAACCTTTTCACTTTTATGGCAGTTTTCAACAATGGACGAAACTGAGATTCGAATTTCTGCTACAAGCTTTATTCAAAAGTACAAATCGCATGTATCTCAAGAATAGGAGGAAGAATTAATTCATCTGAAACACATCTATGAAGCCAATTTCGAAGCAGAACTTCCACCATTGAATTGAGTTTGCTGAATGAAATTTTTTCCCAGAACTTGGAAACGATTTTCCCAAATGTGTATGTTGCTCTGCGTGTGTTTTGCACCATACCTGTCACCGTAGCTAGTGCCGAACGTTCCTTTAGCGTCCTTGCCAGAGTAAAAAATTCTCATCGCTCGTGCTCATAGCAAGATCGTGTTTCGGGACTTGCTACACTATGCATAGAAGCACCTTTGGCAAAGTAATTGAATTTCGATGTAAATATAAGTAGTTTTGCTGCTCAGAAATCTAAGAAAGCTCGTATTCAATAAGGAAATATTTCGTCGAATACAAACCAACTCTAAAGGCAATATTGTGATAATATTTTGAATGTAAAAAAAAGAATGCAAAAGTTGAAATGAAAACTTACAAGCATGCGGTTGGCAATAACGCACTGATTGCAGAGCTTGATTGATAACTTCTAGATGTGGATTTGAAGCGATCTACTCGTATGCCGAATTATTTTCTTTACATCCATTGTTTCAACTGGACGAAACCCATGGGAATGATCAGATAATGGACACTTGCTAACAAAAAATATTTCATCCTTTCTTCTCATTGTTACTAGTGCCATGCTAATAGCAATAGGTATTTGGCCGTAGCAGGAGTAGGCATGTAGTAAAAAAAAGAGTATTATATGAGGGGCCCGGGATTTGTCCGTCCCGGTCCCGGAATTCCTCTCGACGGCCCTGTAGACAACGCATGCGGCAACGCAACGGACAGAAGTAACCGAACTTTTAACTTTTTCTTCTCCGGCAATCTGTTGACAGCTGGTTGACAGCAATTTTTTTTTCGATTTGAAGTGGTTTCGTTTTGGCATTGAAGAAGAGAAATATATTTCTTCTTCTAAGGGTTTTGGTTACAGTTGTAATTATGTAAAGCATAATTTTTTGCAGCATGTTCGAAGAAAAAGAAGAGAAAAAAATGGAACGTCAACGCATTCATTGGGTCACCCCCAATCCGGCGATCCAGCAAACGTCAACGGATGCATTGCCGCAACGGACCAACGGATTCTATGGGTCGGGGCCTTAAGGAAATATGGCAGACAAGAAAAATAACAAACCAATCAGAACATTTGTTGCCATTGCCATATCATCATCAAACAACCACGTTTCTTAGTTAGTTGAAGTTGTTGTTGGTTAAATGTATAAATTTCCAAATGGGAAGATCCACAGATTGCTAGTGTGAACAACTATAAAAAAAACTCAGCTTTATGTAAGTTGTATAAAAATAAACCAATCAGAACATTTGTTATCATTATCATTTTACTTGTAGGTAGTTTCGTGATTACCAACTTGGTTTTTTTTTTAAATCTTAGAAATAAAAAATAAAGTCAATTCCAATAAATTTAGAGAAAGATATCTTTTTTTGCATTATATTCTATTTTTCTGTTTTGCAAATGGAACAATAATAATTGTTGCTAAACTGTTAAGGTAGGTACACAGGCTAAGCTATAAGCTTGTTGAAATTGCATGATCTGCAGAAATAAAAAAATCTTTTCAAAAAATAAAAAATAACCTTCTTTTGGAATTTGCTCTATCTTTGGTCTTTGCTGTATTTGTGCAATTTTGTTGTTTTGCATGTGTAATGGTCATGAGTGAAAATAGTTCAAAAGTAGCTCTCTATTTCTCGTGCACTACTATGACGGCCACGGCGGTGTTTTGCAACGAAACTGGTACCGCGGACCAAGAAGGGTTGCTCATGTGTTTGTTGTGGCGTTAGGAAATAGCGCCCAAGGAAATATCGCCCAAACTGATTTGGAAATAACGCCCAAAAAATAGTCGAACAAATTGTTGTTGTATTTATTTTTCCATTTTGGGTGCTATTTCCTTGTTTTAGTTTGTTTTATAAAAGGCAATACTGCCCAAAATATGAAGCTGAAATGGTGTAAAAGGAATTAAAGCCCAAAAGTAGGAATAACCGCCCAAAAGTGCAAGTACAAAAAGAAAAAGCACCCAAATAGGGGAAATATCGCCCAAAATTTAGTTTTAAAAACTAATTTTATTTTTCAAACAAATACTTGTATACTGTCTATACCACTATTTGCCAGCATAATGGACACAAACAGTTTTCTTGTATTGAACAATATCCTTAAAATGTGGAAATAACTTACGGCGGGGGGGGGGGGGGAAGACGCGGGGCGCACGCGGCTTCGCGACCGCAGTGACCAGGCGGGAGCGTGCCGTCGCTGGCAAATGTGGAAATACCATACGCCACGTGGGGGGGGGGCGACGCGGGGGGCACGCGGCTTTGCGACCGCAGTGACCAGCGTCGCCCCCCCCCCCCCACGCGCCGTAGGTTATTTCCACATTTTAAGGATATTGTTCAATACACTTTACAAAAGATTAAGTAAATGTTACATGCTTCAAAATTGTTTTTGGGTGATGAGAACCAAACATTTTTACTTAAAATAGTGATTGGATATTACGCCCAAAATTTTGGAAATATAGCCCAAATATTGCAAAAACAATTTCCATATAAAATTTCTGGGCGATATTGCCATTTATTGATTTGGGCGATATGGAATTTTGGGTGTTAAGCCAAAACTTTTGGGTCATATTTCCTTTTTTTTTTTTGATTTTGGACGTTAAAAAATTTTTTGGGCGTTATTTCCAAATCAGTTTGGGCGATATTTCCTTGCGCGCTATTTCCTAACGCCGGCCGTTTTGTATCGAAACTGGTAGCGCGGACCAAAAAGGGTTGCTCATGTGGTTGTTATGAAGGTCAAAGATGAACAATATCCTGCCGCCGCCGCTCGCGGATACAGTTGGTTGTGACCTAAGATCAAACCTTTTAATGGTCACCCGCTATTTTGTTGTTGCACTTGTTGATTTTTTTGCGCTCTGATGATGGTTTTGCATGGAATTATGGCTGGTCCGCAAAAAGGGACAAAAGCGATTACGAATATCCTGGCGCCGCGCCGCTCGCGGATACCGCTTTATTTTTTTGCTTTTACGATGCATAGATGTTGTCCTTGTTGCTGTTTCCGTGTTTTTCATGATCTTGTTGATCTTATAAAGATTCTTCTGTGTCATGCTTAATTCGCTTTTCGAAACTTTAAAGAGAAAGGTCATAGTAATTGAAATAAGAAAATAAAAGTGCGTTATGAGTAATTGTGTAATCTGTGTTAATCAAGATAAAAGATATTCTTCTAGTAAGTATTGGAATAACATTAAAATTAAGTATAATAATTTTAGAGGAAGGTGTTTAGTTATGAAACAAGTAGTATCTTTTTTTTGTGAGAAGATAGTGCTGTTATTTGTTTTTTTTTTTTTTTTTTTTTTAATGTGCATCACAAATATATGTCTTTAGCTCTAACTCAAAGAAAAAAGATCGACATTGCTTATTTTCTTTGTTCTTGTTTTTTCTCTTACTGTTATATTAGTCGAAAATACTTCTGAAAGCCCAGAAACATGATGCGATCAGGAAATTATTACAGGAGACTAGGGTATACATATACAGGGTGTTTTCTAATTCATAGCAGGAAAAATAAAAAAAATTGTTATGTAAACACCTTACGCCTCCTTCATGCTTAAAGAAAAAGAGAATTATAGCACTCTGCATTAATCGGCAACTCTTCGCATTTATGTTAACCTTATCATATAAAATTGTTGTGTATGCTAAACGTTCAGTTAAAAAATTATTTGCGCAAAAATAACTCACCAGGCCCACCACCATCCAAACACCATCCAACTACTCCTCAACTCCCCGCCCTCACTGGAAAATAACCAACCACTTTTTTGACAATTTTTTCCTCAACCCCTCCCACACACAACAACAAATCTTAAAAAAAAAATAAAAAAGGCGGGGCTAACTTGAGTCATAAAATCGTTTTTTGGATATAAAAGTTAAAGCTTTAAAGATACAACTTTTATATTTACGACACAGAGCAGCACAAGTTAAGCTCAACGCAGCACAAGAAATCTTTCAAAAAAAATAAAAAATTGCGGGGCTAACTTAAGTCATAAAATCGGTTTTTGGCTATAAAAACTAGAGCTTTTAAGAAAAATTTTCTATTTTAACGGCACATGATAGTACAAGAGGAGCACAACTCAGCACAATTAACAAAAAAAAAAAAAAAAATGGCTGTGGTTTTTTTCTTGTTTTTCATGCAAAAGTTTTTTGGTTATAAAACGGAGAGCTTTGAAAATAAAAAAATAATCCTAACGCACATGGCAGCACAAACGGAGCACAACACAGCACAAGAAATCTTAAAAAAAAGAAAAAAAATGGCGGGGCTAACTTTAGTGTAAAAATCGTTTTTTTGCTATTAAAGCTAGAGCCTTGGAGATAAAAAGTTTATATTTACGGCATGTAGCAGCACAAGCTTAGCACAACGCAGCACAAGAAATCTTTAAAAAAAAAATAAAAAATGGCGGGGCTAACTTTAGTCATAAAATCGGTTTTTGGCTATAAAAATTAGAGCTCTTAAGATAAATTTTCTATTTTAACGGCACATGATAGCACAAGAGGAGCACAACTCAGCACAAGTAAAAAAAAATGGCTGTGGTTTTTTTCTTGTTTTTCATACAAAAGTTTTTTGGTTATAAAACGGAGAGCTTTGAAAATAAAAAAACAATCTTTACGACACATGGCAGCACAAATGGAGCACAACACAGCACAAGAAATCTTAAAAAAAAGAAACAAAAATGGCGGGGCTAACTTTAGTGCAAAAATCGTTTTTTGGCTATTAAAGCTAGAGCTTTGGAGATAAAAAGTTTATATTTACGGCACATAGCAGCACAAGCTTAGCACAACGCAGCACAACAAATCTTAAAAAAAAAAAAATAAAAAATGGCGGTACTACCTTTAGTCATAAAATCGTTTTTTGGCTATAAAAGCTAGAGCTTTAAAGATACAACTTTTATATTTACGGCACATAGTAGCACAAGTCTAGCACAAAGCAGCACAATAAATTTTATATAAAAAATAAAAAAATGGCGGGGAAAACTTTAGTCACATGAATATCCTTCTCGAACGCTTCCAATATTTTCTTCAATACACCCAAAAAAAATTGTTGTAAAAATGTTGAAAATCGTTGTGGATTCGACTGCATTAATTGTCATAATCGACCCGACAACGAATGTTTTCAATTTTACAGTAACATAGTTGTTGATTTCACTACTAATCGTTTTGAAGAATACAACATCTGGTGTAGATTTTACAACTAGAAATGTGGTGGACACAAAAGCATTAATTGTTGAATAAACACCTTCTCAACTCCGTTAAAAAAGAAAAAAGGTTTTATTTTTATATATTATATTTTTTTTTATTTGTAATTATAGTTATTATGAATTTTTAATTATTTTGATACTGATGTTTTTTTTTTTTGTATTTACCTTTTCTTTTCTCCATCTGGATTCGAACTCGAGTTGTTTGGCTACCGTTCATGTGCCCTACTCACTAAGCTGATATGTTTCATCACAATATTTGTCTTAAAGCCCTACATAAATGTAAGTGGATTATGGTAAATTTGCTGTCATATCCACAACTCAACGTAGTTTCAACAGAAAATCATTGTAGAATTGAATGCATTTGTTGTGTATTTTACAGTTTCTTGTAATTTTTACATTTTGGTTGTAGATTTCACAATTTTTTGATGTAGATTTTACAATTTTGAATTTGTACATTTTGACAACGAAAACTGACAACGCGCTGTCAATTTAACAACAAGAGATTGTTGTCATTTTGACAGTTTAATTGTAAAAGTGATAGCAATTGTGAAAGCGAACGCGTTTGCTGTGAAATATACAACTTTTTACTTAATTGTGAATTTGACTGCCACTGTAAAATTTACAGCGACGATTTTTTTGGGTGTAGTAATTTTTTTTTCTTCTACAACTCTACAAAAGTTAACTTCTAATTTTCGTTTTACGATGTATTTTAGTTTTTCAGTTTTCTCTCAAAAAAACTCAAAAATGTCTCTCTTATCTTTTCAAAATCCAAAATTGAATTGTCATTCAAAATGGAGGCTTGGCTTGTCCACTTCGCCACGGCCATATAGCCATCCTCTTCGGATCTTTTGCGTGGTGGTGTTCTTGTCTCGGTCATACAGCAGCATCTTGCCAATATAGGCTGAGAAGTGCGACCAAGAGCAGTGATACAACCATTGCACGCGATCCTATGCGTTGAAGATGCGATCTCCATTGGCTCAGTGGACGTGTTCAGCCGTATAACGTCAATTATATTTTATTTTAAAAGGCAAGTGAAAAACTACGACACAACGCGCAAAGTCCCCAGCCCAAACCGGCCCAAACTAATTGCTTTGAGAAGAATATTTTTGTTGGAAAGAATCCTTACCATTTCCAACTAAAATGGTGGGATTTATAAACAAGAATAATCTTCATTTCGTAGACCTCCGCGCAGATAATATTTAAAAAGGGGAAAACACATCATTGCGATCTTTCTTTGATATCCGACACGTTACGGTGGGCACTCGGCCATTCTGAATTTACGTTGGTGTGATTATAATTCACACATTGTTGTGTTGTGGTGGACTCCTCTTTCGTTCTCGTTGGAGAGCTTGGGTGTTGACTTCCTCGCTTTTTTTACTATGCGTGCGAGTCTCCAGGACGTCCGCTAGCTCGGCACGATAGATTGATGCGTGTGAGTCAACGGACTCAAAATGTGGGTCAGAAAAAAGGAATGGTTGGGATGGAGCGGAAACAAATATCGAGAGTTGAACCGTGCCAAAAGCGCACGATTTGACAAGGTTTAAAGAACCAAAAGAATGATTTTTGTTGCGGTAAATCTTACCGTAACACGGCTAAAGAAAGAATCTCTTTATTTCACGGTACGTGCGAAATTGGGCTCAAGTGTAAACTGATGAGCATTCCTAGCAAGACGAGTATTACGGTTAAAATGTTTAAGGGGTGGAACGCAGCTGGCTACCTTGAGTGAGCATTTTTTGTAAAAGAACCTGTAAAATAAGGAAAGACATGAGACATTTCGACGATGTTCGGGTGACGGAAATGATTAGATTAGATTAGATTAGATAGTTTTTATTTGTTTAACGTTGGTTTCAAGTGATTACAAAATTTACAAAAAAAAACAAAAAGCATGGCTTTATTGCCGTCTGCCTAGTTGACAATACATATAAATATTATTACATTGAAATTAGATATTTAATCAAACAATTTTAATAATAGTAACATCCAAAATAGTAGAGTTATTGTTTTGAAGTATTTAAAAACTTTCATTTATTATTCTATTTCTATAGAGAAGAGCTAGTCTGCAGTATTGATATAATTTTTTAACTTCCATATTGTTAAGCAAGAGTATAATTTGGCTTTGCGTTAGGATATCGCTTCCGAAGGCATTCCTTCTTATTTCTTTAAGAATTGGGCATCTTCCGATAAAGTGGAAAACATCTTCCCTTTCGTCTAAGTTACACAAAGAGCATATTATGGGTAAGTCCTCTCTATGGGGTATGAAGTTAAGCTGTAATAGCTCTCCTCGCAACTTTAACATCATTGATATTTCAGCAATGCTGTGTTCGTCTCTGAAATAATTCTTTTCTTCCAAGTTGTGATTTAATTGACAGTAGACTTGCCTGTAAAGAGATCCTGTTGCGTCAGTCAAATATTTATCTCGCTGCTTAATGTCCACTGCGGAAATGAGGTCGTAAAGAGAGCTTTTCAGGGCATCGTGATTAAGATCGCTAAGATTTAGTTCCATTCCACATTCCCTAGCTAAATCCTTCCAATCGCTATACCAGCTTGTTTTCGTTTGCATAACTCGTAGAGCTGCTATCTTTGGAAGCCGGTGATTTTCCATTTTCATTATTTTCAAGATGTAATCTATTTGCAACTTCAGTGTTCGTGTGAAAAGAGGAGATAAACCTGTTTCAAGGATAATGATGTAGTTGGGTGTATTGGGTGGTAGCTGAAAAATTCGCTTGATGTAATATCGAAGAAGTTTCTCCACCGTTTCATACTGTTTCGCTCCCCAAGTTTGTGCTGCGTAAAACAATATTGACTCTGATATCGCCTCAAATATCTTAAACTTGCTGCTATGTGCGATATCTTTGTTATAGAAACATCTATTCCAGGTTGCACTGATAGCGCCTTTAGCCTTCATCAATTTCTCTTTAAGATGTCTTTCCATACTTAGATTTCTCGTAAACAAAACTCCCAAGTATTTAAATTCATTGACGATTTCTATGTCCTCTCCATTGTAGCGCCATTTTTCGTTCGCACAGTTACGACCTCCTCCACCTTTGAAAATCAAAATTTTGGACTTATCCAAATTCACAATCAAACTCCAAAGCTTGCAGTACTGTGAAAGTCGATTTATCATAAGCTGCAATGATTCAGGAGATGATGCCAGAAGTACGATTTCGTCCGCGAATAGCAGTGCTTTTATCACATGACCAGCGTATTCAATGCCACAGGGTAAAAGGTCCACAAGGTCTTCAATAAACAGAGCAAATAAACTTGGACTCAATGTGCAACCCTGTCTGACTCCCGATTCCGATTTGAACTCTTCTGACAGCTCTTCACCATTCCATACCTTAGCCAATGTGTCTCTATACAGATTTTGAATTATTCTTCCAAACTTCCATGACATACCGAGACTGTAAAGCTTGTACATTAGCGCTTGCCGGTTGACCATATCGAATGCTGATTTAAAGTCTACGAAAAACGTGTAGAGCTTCTTTCCTTTGTGAAGGAATGATTCCGCAATACTTTTAAGGACGAATATATGGTCAATCGTCGAATAACCAGCCCTAAAGCCAGCTTGAAACTCCTTCAACAACTTACAATCATCGATCCATTTATTGAAGCGTTTTTGCAAAATCAGGGTGAAGATTTTGTATGAAGAATTTAAAAAAGATATGCCTCTATAGTTGGACAGTTCGGACAAACTTCCTTTCTTATGAATCGGGAAAATGATGGATTCCTTAAACTCCTGAGGTATCAGCCCGGTTTCCATAACATTGTTAAATATATCTGCCAGCCTGTTAATAAGCTCCACTGTGCCATATTTGTAGAATTCAGCTGGTATGCCATTTGAACCAGATGCTTTTCCGTCCTTTAGCTTTGTTATGGCTAAAATAACTTCTTGTTGACTTATTTCAGCATCCAGAGTTTCATTGTCATTGCTCGGCGTCGCATACTGAAAATTAAGGTTCTCTTGGATTGGATTTAACAAGTTCTCGAAGTAAGATGCTAGAAGATTTGGGCTTAGACTGCAGTGTATGGTAAATTTTTTGCCGTTCAGACTCTTTGCCAGATTCCAAAAAACTTTTGAGCTCCTACAAAGCGTCAATCGCCTGGCTTCCGATTCATAGAATTCTGCCTTTTTTTGTTTACAGATTGTTTTAAAAGCACTGTTAGCTTGCAAGTATTGGTTCTTGAAATATCCATCACTTGAAGATCTAAAAGCTCTTAGCCAACTAAAAGATAATTCCCTGGCTTTTATACAGTCTCTATCAAACCATGGCGCGATACATTTCTCCCGAGCGTTGTAGTTGGATATCCCTGTTGGGTAAGATACTTTGATTATTTCGTCTAGCTGTCCAAGATTGCAATTTCCTTGTCTACTCAGTAAGTTATCAAGTCTTGCTTGGTATTCCATCGCCTTTGCCTGCTTCCATTTCAGTTTAGGCAAGAGATTCACATCCCTTGCTTCATCAGACTCCATGCCTGTATGTCCAAAAGTCAAGACAATCGGTAGGTGGTCCGAATACGGTACATTTTCAACTTTCATATCAATAATGTGCTCAGCCCATTCGTTGCCTATGAGACTAAAGTCTATCACAGAGCTACCCTGGCTTCCAACAAAGGTTAGTTCACCCTCCATATCCGACACACTTGTACCATTTTGTATTCTTAGCCCGTATGAGTTACAAAAATCAATCAGCTTAAGACCTCTTGCATTGCATATTTTATCCTTAGATTTTCGCTCAATTCCAAGTGCATCGTTTTCATTTCCATTCTCGTTTCCAATTCTTGCATTTAAATCACCTAGCACCCACATGTCAGACGTTTTACCTTGGTTCATCACTCTCTCTAGAGCTTCGAAATCGTTGTTCCATTGGTTGCAGTTGATGTATGTTGGCAGGATGCGATAACTCTTTCCATTAATTTCGAGCTTAACATACGTAACGTCTTCATTTTCTTCAAACTTGCAATTTTTTAAATACTTCTTGACACCAAAAAAACATCCACCACTAGCTCTTCCCCTTACATGCGTTCTAATAGCTGGTATCCACTTTAATTCAAAATTAATAAACTTGTTTTCAAAATTAATAAAGTTTGTTTCGGTTACAAATGTTTCATAAAGGAAAACAAATTCAAATTGATTGACAAAATTATAAAAATCTATAAAAATACCCTTATTATTTAATCCTGCAACATTGTAAGAAAGGATTTTATATTTAAAAGTCTTAAAAGTATTCGTATTGCTGGTAGAATTAACTAAATAATTTTTATTATGGCAGACGGCATTACAACTAAAAATGTCTCGTGTGAACACTCTCCACAGTTTGAGAAGTTCTGGTGTCATCTTGCCTTTGGTTTCCACCATAATCATTTCTGTCTTCAAGAGCTGTCAAATCATAAGTGTCACCAGCCAATTGTTGAATCGTAAACAAACCATCCTCTGCATCCGAAATTAATTTTCCATTCTTATTGTAAAAAAACTTTTTGTCTCCTATATACAGAGTTTCACCTCTCATTTGACTTTTGATGTTTTTGTTTTTAGATGAAATGTGTGCCCTTAGTTTGTTTAGACGCCTTCTACGCTCCCTAGCTGCTGCTGGATAGTCCTTATGTATTGTGATACCAGTGTCTTGTAATTTTGTTTTTGCTCGAAGTATCTGGAATACATCTTCTGTGTTAGACATTTCAACAATGACATTCGTCGTTTTTACTCCCGAGCTAATTAGACGTGCCGCATTTATTTTGGATTGGTTCGCTGTCTGTAAAAGATCCAAGCAAATTGTTTTGGCTCTCTCCACTGAATTCTGGGTATCATTAGCTTTCGGAGGCTTTAGATGAACGACCAAATTCCTCTCGTTGGCTTTCTTTTCAAGCATTTCTACTTGTTTTTCAAGCAACACACATCGGGACTCCATTTTGTTCAGTTGCGTCTTCAGTTCTGAATTATTTTGTTTTAACGAAGAAATCTCTGCGCTAATTCCTTCAATGTCTGTTTTTGTTGCAACGTCTTTTAACTTTTCATCTAACAATTTTGCCATAGAATTTTGGAAAATATTGTCCAGTTCTGCGAGTGGCACATTTCCAACAGGTGTACTGTTAACAAGTGAATTACTCGATAAATGAGATCTTGGCGGTGAAACTTCTGCATACAGTCGTTTCGATGGGTTGTTCAAGGGGGGTGATCGCCGCATCGTTGCACTTTTCTCAAATATTTTGATGTTTATAGAATAAACTCACCTAGTAACTTTTCTCGCTGTTACTTGTTCGCGCAAGCTTTCTGAAAATTTACTTCTATGTTACAAAATCGCGGTTGTTAATATTAAAATAAAATTAATTTGATGGAGCTCTAATTTTCACTGACTTTCCTTATTCGGCCAGAGTTGCCAACGGTGACGGAAATGTTTCCATAATGTTTCTTTCTCCTATCAATTTAAACACTTTTTTCTGAACTCTGTCGATTAGGTGGAGAATTGTTTGAGAAGCACCTGCCCAGAAATGGGAGTTATACTCGAGTTTAGGGCGTATAAACGCTTTGTTAGTTGAAGCCAGATTAGAAGTGATGAAAAACTCCTTGCATCTATTAAGAAAGCCTAAGCATCTTGCAGCATTCTTGGCAATCTCAAGTATATGATCATTCCAACGAAGATTGTCACTGATACACATACCGAGTACTGATAGCTTTTCGGCCTCCTCGATGCTAGTACCATTCATGGATAATGGCATAGGGGGTATGTTTAGCTTCAACGACAAAAGACAGCATTGAGTTTTCGACGCATTAAACTCCTAAACTCCTATTGATGATAAAAAAGGACTTCAAAATGAAGTTCCTGACTTGTGAATGGGAATTTAACAAAGTGTGGAAGCTGTATGAGAATTTTTTTGCAATTACAGAAACTAGCACATTTAGGATAAATGTTGCTGTTTCTTTGTCGAATCGATATCGTTGAAAAAAATCTTTATCATTTAACTCGAATCTATTGAACTCTGCCTTATGAATTTTCTTTTGTCTGGCTGGTGGCACAATTTCATACAGCAAATCTAGGTCTTCCAGAATTAAAAAATATCCTTCAGTTTCCACATCTACTGACATTTTAAAATAGTATTTTCAGAATTTATTATTATATGTTTCAAGGTATTTTTTTTTTGTATCGACTTGCTAATGGCAGACAAAAGTACCTGCATATACGTTTTTCAATTATTGTATGACAGTAGTAATTTAAAAGTAACTTAAAAACAACATCAACCACTTTTAAAAATAGACCCCAGACTAAGTCCTAAGCATTGGTATAAATACGTTTATGAATAGCCTAAACACCACTTTTGGTTGATAACAACTTAGCAGCAGTTTTAGATACGTCTATGAATACAGCCCAATATGTCCAAGGTACATAAATATGCTTTTTTTTTAGAAAATTACATTTGTCTGGTTGAAGCTTTAAGTTGTGTTGCCGTAAGCGGTTGAATACACTTCTGAGTTTGGAGTTATGATCAATCAGATTGTATCCGTAAAGGACTATGTCAACGACATAATATACAAAACAGTCAAATCCCTGTAAATTATATTCGTAGTGTCCGTATATAGTACTGAAAGCAGTATATTGTTCTGGTCTTCATCATCCATAAGAATTTGATGAAATCCGTTTGCCAGATTGAGGGTGCTAAAGTATGTTGCCCTGCCTAACTGATCTAAGATATCTGTTATGGTTGGTAAGGGATATTCATCGGCAATTGGCAGTTCATTCGGTTTACGAAAATTAACCACGATTCTCCATCGCTTGTTGCCTTCTTTGTCAGCTTTCTTGGGTACCAGGAGCAAAGTGAAATTCCATGGGCTGGCACTGGGCGTGATAATTTACATTCCTTACGTAAATCTTAATCGTAATTCGTATCCAATTTTTTTAAAATAATCTCTTATTCTCTACACCATGAAGTAATTCTAATGAAATAACTAATGAACTAGTTATAACAACAAAAATACTCCTATGAATTTTAACCTCAATTTTGTCTATTAAAATAACTAATAAATAAGTATTTTCTTTAATTGACAAGTGTTCAAAATCTTATAAATCCAAGGGATCGTCCACTATTTACCATCTGAAGAGGACTCAAATAACACACTCTTTTTTATGTGTTCAGTAAAACAGACACCAACCCTTGTGCGCGCAAATTATATTTATTCGTTGCGATAAAAAGTTATTTCAAAAAAAATGTATTTTTAAATATAAATTTTATTTTTCACTTACTTACTTACTTAAGGTGGCGCAGACAGTCCATTGTGGACCATGGCCTCAACCAACAATCCTCGCCAGCTAGGCCGGTCCCTAGCCAGTGGCCTCCAGTTGCGCACACCAAGTTGGTTGAGGTCGTTTACCACTTGATCGCGCCACCTTAGATGGGGTCTTCCAGAACTGCGTCGGCCCTCCGGGTTGGAATTGAAGACTCGTCGGGCAGGAGCGTTTTCGTCCATACGCTCCACATGACCCAGCCATCTAAGCCGCTGAATTTTCAGCTTCTTAACCAAGTCAATGTCGCTGTATAGCCCGTACAATTCGTCATTGAATCTTCTCCTCCATACTCCATTGATACATACAGGCCCGAATATCACCCGAAGAATCTTTCTCTCAAAGCACCCCAGCCTGTATTCATCCGATTGTGTCAGTGTCCACGCTTCTGCCCCATACAGCAGGACTGGGATGATAAGGGTCTTGTATAGTGTCTCCTTGCTCCTTTGAGAGAGGGCTTTACTACTAAGATGCCTTCTTAGCCCGAAGAAACAGCGATTGGCAAGAGTGATTCTTCGACTGATCTCTTCACTGATGTTGTTCTGAGAGGTTATAGTGGAACCCAAATAGACAAAGTCCTTGACAACCTCAAAGTTATATCTGTCCATTGTGACGTTTTGTCCGAACCTACGGTGATGATCTACTTCACCCGAGGACAGCATATACTTTGTTTTATCTTTATTTACAGCCAGACCCATTCGAGCCGCTTCCACTTCAATACTTGCGAATGCTCCACTGACAGCGCGCTTCGTTCTTCCAATAATGTCAATATCATCAGCATAGCCAAGTAATTGAACGGATCTAAAAAAAATCGTACCGCTGGTGTTGACATGCGAGTTGCGTACGATTGCCTCAAGAATGATGTTGAAGAGGTTACATGACAGCGCGTCACCCTGTCGTAAGCCTTTCTCGACATTAAATGAGTCGGTGGTGTTCTTACCAACCTTGACGGAGCAGCGAGAGCTCTCCATAGTCATCCTGCACAATCGAACGAGTTTGGCAGGGATGCCAAGAAGCGACATGGCTCTGTATAGCTCGTTCCTGTTTACTCTGTCATAGGCGACTTTAAAATCGATAAAGAGGTGGTGAGTATCGATCTGGAATTCTTGGGTCTTTTCCAAAATCTGCCGAAGTGTGAAAATTTGGTCGACGGTTGACTTACCGGGTCTGAAACCACACTGATAGGGGCCAATCAGTTCACGTGCGAAAGGGTTCAGACGTTCACACAGAATGGCCGACAAGATTTTATAGGCGACATTTAGGAGACTTATACCTCTGTAGTTGGCGCAGCTTAGAGTATCTCCTTTCTTGTGGATAGGGCACACAATGCTGAGGTTCCATTCGTCAGGCATACTTTCATCCGACCAGATTGTACAGATGAGTTGGTGTATGCTCCTCACCAAGTCATCTCCCGCTGCTTTGAAGAGTTCAGCCGTAAGGCCATCAGCTCCAGCAGCCTTGTTGGACTTTAGTTTAGATATTGCTATCCGAACTTCTTCTTGGTCGGGAGGACGGAAATTTTGTTCATCATCATCCAAATCGAATGGATCATTCTGCCTGACAGCGATTAGTTGGTTGTCTTTGCCGTTTAACAGTCTGCAGAAGTGTTCTTTCCAAATTCTCAGCACCGACTGTGTATCTACACCGACATTCCCACCCTCGTCTCTACATGCTTCCGCTCGGGCTTTGTAACCCTTGGACGAATGCTTTACCCTTTGGTAGAACTTTCGAACATTGCTTCTGCCGTAGCACCCCTCAATAGATTCAACCATTCGTTTTTCCAGTTCTCTTTTTTTTCTTCTGAAAAGCCGATGTTCCTCTTTCCTCTTTTGCTGGTACACCGCACGGAAAGCGCTCTTGGCAGCTCTAGTTCTGGCATTCAGAACTGCATGATAAGCTTCGTCTTTGGCTAAGTGTGCGAACTTGCACTCATCATCAAACCAGGTGTTTCGTTGTGGTCGCCTAATGAAACCCAAAACATCCGTGGCAGCGGTTCTGATGGCCATTTTGCAATGTTGCCACTGGGCCTCTGGATTTGGCGCAGGCGCCGGGCTTGTCAAGAGAAAAGAGGAGACATGATTCGCAAAGGTTGTGGCGGTCTCTTGCGATTGTAACTTAGCAACATCAAACTTTCTCACAGTGGATGTTCGGTTCTGCGGTCTGGTGGAGATCCGCATTCACACTTTAGCTACAACAAGGTAGTGGTCCGAGTCTATGTTGGCCCCTCGGAAAGTGCGGACATCCATGACACTGGACGCATGTCTGCTATCAATCGCAATGTGATCAATTTGGTTGACGGTATTTTGATCAGGAGACCGCCAGGTCCCCTTGTGAATATTGAGGTGTGGGAAGTATGTGCTAGCTAAGATGACACTTCGTCCCGCAGCGAAGTCGATTAGCCTGTGTCCGTTACCGGAAGTGTTGTCGTGCAGGCTATGCTTTCCGACTGTCGAGCCAAAGTTACCCTCCTTTCCGATTTTGGCGTTGAAGTCACCAAGAATAAACTTAGTGTCGTACTTCGGGCATTCATCATACGTCTTCTCGAGAAGATCGTAGAATTCTTCTTTGGTCGTGTCATCTTTTTCCTCCGTGGGGGCGTGGACCCAGATCAGCGAGATGTTGCAGAATTTGGATTTAATGCGGATTGTGACAATGCATTCGCTTATGCCACGAAACCCCAAGACTTCTTGCCTAAGCCTTCCTCTTATCACAAATCCGCATCCAAATAGCCGCTATTTCCTTGTCCTGTAGCACTTGCCGTAGTAGATGTCACAGTTTTTCATCCTCCTTGTGCCTTCACCATCCCATCGCACTTCTTGGATGGCTGTGATGTCGGCTTTGACACCATCTAGGGCTTCCACTAATTGTTCGGCTGCACGTGGTCTGTTAAGGGTCCGGACATTCCACGTGCAGAACCAAAATTCGTTGTCCTTGTTTCGTTTGCTAGGGTCGTCATCAGTAGGGTCATCCATATCCGAGGCAGTTGGTTGTTTCGGAACAAGAGGTTTTTTACGTGGTAGGGAAGTTACCCCGACGCACAACCCCCAACCTGGGGGACCAGGCCCTATGCTGCTCTCCTTGGACAAAAGGAGCTGGAGAAATCCAGAGTCAGTAACCCACTACGGGGATGTGAGAGCTACCGTTGGTCCTATATGGGCTCATCCGCCACCTTCTCTACTTCACTACCCTGACTAATAGTAGTGAAAGGACCCAAAGACCTGAGCTCCGAATATGTCGAAGTAGCTCAATGGGGTGCCTACCATATTGTCTGTAAGCGTCGCCGTTGGTTCACTTAATTGGAAGCTCATCCGCTTGCTTTCTGAGGGGTTCGTACAGAATAAACTGCTACCCAACAAGAGAAACAGAGGAGCTTTAGGGCAGGGCAATTATAGTGTTGCTATTTTTCTGTGATCAACACTCGCGCTTATAAGTTCAGCAAGTCAAGTCCGGGTGGACAAGGCCAGTACCCGATGGCTACCACTTGGAGGTAAAATAAGCACAATTGATGTGTATGAGACAGTTGCAACGCTGGGCATCGCCATGTTGATACCAATCAGGGTCTACCCTATTCATACAGCACCCAGCCATCACTTAGCAAATTAAATATTTTTAGACAATAGTTCTAACATAGTTTCTTACATACTACTCGGCAACTACTCGCAACTCCTTCTGCGTTGTGTCTATTTATATGCTTGTCCTGATGAGTTAGTTTTCTTGTCTTCAGGGTTTTTGGTTGTGTTGGTTAATTACTTTTTGTATGTTACTTTGTATTTATCATCTTGTTTTGTTGATCATAAAATATCTGTTTGTTTTTTTTTTTTTTTTATAATGCACACGCGCTCAAGGGGTTTGTTATAGCCCTTTTAATGATAAGTCACAGCGCGAGCGATAGAAAGTTAGGAAGGAAGGGAAAGGAGGTGTCGATGAACATTGATCTTGAATGTTTGCAGATCAGAATGGCAAGGAAAAATTGTGCCGGGCAATTCATTCCACATTCGTGTTGTACGGCTAAAGAAAGAATCCCTATATTTCACGGTACGTCCGAAATTGGGCTCAAGTGTAAACTGATGAGCGTTCCTAGCAAGACGCGTATTACGGGGGAAAAGTTTAAGGGGTGGAACGCAACTGGCTACCTCGAGTGAGCATTTTTAGTAAAAGAATCTGTAAAATAAGGAAAGACATGAAACATTTCGACGATGGTCAAGGGATGGAAATGTTTCCATAATGCTTCTCTCTCCTATCAATTTTAACGCTTTTTTCTGAACTCTGTCGAGCAGGTGAAGAAAAGTTTGAGAAGCACCTGCCCAGAGATGGGAGTAATACTCGAGTTTAGGGCATATAAACGCTTTGTAAATTGTAGCCAGATCAGAAGGGGTGAAAAACTTCTTGCATCTATTAAGAAAGCCTAAGCATCTTGCAGCATTCTTGGCAATCTCAAGTATATGATCATTCCAACGAAGATTGTCACTGATACACATACCGAGTACTGATAGCTTTTCGGCCTCCTCGATACAAGTACCATTCATGGATAATGGCATAGGGGGTATGTTTAGCTTCAACGACAAAAGACAGCATTGAGTTTTCGACGCATTAAACTCCACACGATTTCTAGTACCCCAATTCACAATGCTGTTTAAATCGGAGTTTAATGAGCTTATCATACGATTTCGTTGTAATAACACGTCCGAAGGCGAAGGCCGTGAATTATCAAACGTATATGAAAAGCTGAGGGTTGAGTCGTCAGCGAAACAATTTAATGGATTAGAAGTCACAGACAAGAGATCATTTATAAAAATGAGAAAGAGAGTCGGAGACAGAACGGAGCCTTGCTGCACACCAGCATTTATTTTGTGGAGATCAGACTTGAAACCGTCTAATACAACTTGTATTGATCGGTCCAGAAGATAGCTTCTAATCCAACGAATAAGCGTATCATCGATACCAAATGCACGCATTTTCGATAAAAGAGCTTCATGCCAAACTCTATCAAATGCCTTTGAAATATCTAGCGCAATATTGCGGGTGGCAATGGTACAGTGGATGTAGTGCTTGGTTGCTAACCTAAGAGTTGTGGGTTCGAGCCCCAGCCTGGGCAGCAATTTTTATTTATTCCCCCAGTTTCAACTGGACGCCACCCGTGGGATTTTCTTGAGATAAATATCATCTTATTCTCAATCCATTGTACCAACAAAAATTCTTTCCTATCTTTCTATTCCTTCTAACTAATGCCGTTCAGTTTGCATTCAAAAGACCTTGGGTCTTACAGGCATATAGTTAAAATTATTATTATAGTTAAAATTATTATTATTATCTTGCTTTCGCCAAAGCGATGCACAGATTTGTTCCACTGTTCGGTGAGATATGCCATCAGATCACCAGTGGAACGATTGCTGCGAAAGCCGTATTGACGGTTATTTAAAAGCTCCCGATCTTCGAAATATTTCTTGAGCTGACGATTTATCAGCGTTTCCCTGACCTTGGAAAGAAGGGACGTAAGTGCAATTGGTCGGTAGGAGGAGGGGAGGAGGAGTCACCTTTTTTTGGGACGGGCTGGACAAATGCTGTTTTCCATCTACTAGGAAAGATTCCTGAACGATAGGAGCGATGAAAAAGCTTACGCAGTGGTTTTGCACGCGATGAAGAACACTTCTTCAAAAGGATAGGGGGTATACCAACCGGGCCAGCGGACTGTACGAGTGCGGAAAAATATCTGTCCCAAAGAAAAATTAACGTTCTCAAGTACAGGAAGGGCATTGTTGCTTGCAGGCAACGTAGAACTTGCAGCAAAATGAGCTGCGAGCATATTCGCCTTCTCTGAAGAGCTGACAATAGGCTTATCGTCGACGATGAGCGTTGGAACTGATGATGACGTTGAGTTCTTGACGTTTTTTACAAATGACCAGAAGTTTTTACTGCCTTTGGGACATTGCAGAATTTTTTGCCGTAACTTCTGGTCATGTAAAAATTTCGTTTTGTGTAAAACGGAGTTGCACGAGTTCCTAACTTGTTTGTGTTTCTTCCGATTTTCCTCAGTTGGGTTGGCTTTGTAGGATCGGAAGCTTACTTCTTTCAACCTGAGAGCTTCTTTACACTCTTCGGTAAACCAAGACTTTTCTTTTGGTTTGATACATTTTGTTCTGTGAGGGACAAAAGTTCTCTTTCCAAGAAAAATCACTTCTGTAATCATTTCAGCACTGGCATCAATGTCATTATCGAGGAAGCATAATGACCAGTTAAAGTTGCGAAAGAAATTATTCAGACCGTCCCAGTTGGCTTTCTCGTAATGCCAAACGGTCCTAGTGGGAATTTTTTCTTTAACTGGATGGTTGGAGATCGAGAAATTAGCTGAAATGACACAATGGTCCGAGGTGCCAAATGGAGAAGTTACTTTAATAGTATATTTATCAGGATCGGAAGCAAGGAACAAGTCAAGAGTATGGGCGGAATGCCCATCAACAACCGGTATACGAGTAGGCTCATCGACAAAATGGGTAAGATGGTTATACTCAGCAAAGATCTCGGTACACCTTCCTTCGAGTGTTGTCTGGCCAGAATAGCGGAGCCAACTTGAATTGTGTACATTGAAGTCGCCCGTAATCACGACTTCAGTGTGAGGACAATGGGAAACAATTCGGGAAATTGAATCTGACAAAACATCTAACTCATCACAAGTAGACATGCTGTCAACATTCGGACTCCTGTAAAGAAAACAGTAATGAATGATATGCTTGCGGACAGTGAATTTGAGCCACAGGAAATTAAAGTACATATTAGAACAATGCCTATATTGGGGAAGGCTCTGGCAAGCAATATCATTCCTAACATAAACGACAAGACCATGGTGGGTAAAAAGTAATGGCACTAAGTTATATCCAAACAAACAAAATTCTGATAAATCAGTATTCTGTCCAACCTGGGTTTCACTTAATGCCAAAACAGCTGGCCTGTATTGCACAGTATGGGCGGACACAGAAAAGAAATTCTTTCTTAGCCCACGAACATTTGAATATACAACACAAAAATCACTTACCATTTTGAAAAACTAAACACAAAAAATTCAACTTTGACGAAACTAATTTCAGCCGTGCAGTATAGGCCCATATTAATTCCAATTATAAACAAACTGTCCTAGGTGTTATGCCCATAAAACAATATGCAAACGGGAATTAATATAGACAAAAAAAAACGAATGAAATATACATCAAATGCTGCTCACCTATCCTATGCAAAACCTCTTGCGATAAGCCTCACAAGAGGCTTGCATTTCATAGAAACCAACAGTTATGGGTGGCGCGGGTGGAGTGGGTGTTATCTTTTTACCCGTGGTAATCTTTATTATAGGATGTTTGTTTATTTGGATGCTTGTTTATTTGGATGCTTGTAGATTAGTAAATTAGCGATCCTATTTATTTTATTTTTTCCCCTTATTTCTGTTTGAGGTACAGTTGAGTGTTTATAACTTTATTTAGATGCTTATTTATTTGGATGTTTGTAGATTAGTACATTAGCGATCCTATTTATTTTATTGTTTCCTCTTATTTCTGTTTGAGGTACAGTTGAGTATTTATAACTCCCCCATCGCTCAAAATGAATCGGCCCGATTCATCAATATGTTTTTGTAGTAAGGCAAGTCCTTTTTTTAATGTCATCTCTTGTTGTGGAGCTGTTGGTTCGACTATATATGTTGCATCGGTATATTATTGCTGATTTTGATTCGTTTCTTCTTAAAAAATAAGGCTTATATAATAATAATAACAATAATAATTATACTTATGGTACTAATTACAATTACTGACTCTGATTTTGTAATATTTAAGAAGCTTAGGATGTCAATATTCTTGAATTCAAATTTAAGCTCAGTGTTTGGGTCTGTTATGTTTGATTCAACAACATAATCATTACTGGCATGTGTTTTAATATAACTTTGTATTTTTTGATTAGGGTTTGTGTAATTCTTATTATCTATATTAACAGTTTCGTCAAATGTTATTAAATAAATGCCATTAATTTTGTCATTATATACTGTGTGATTATTTTTTAATAAAATTGCTCCATCTTTTATTATTTCGAATTCTTTTTGTATTTCTTTTGTTTTATTACATTTTGTAGGGAGTTTATTTAGTTAATCTGAAAGACATGATTTTTCATTATTTATTTTACAAAAGTATAAATTTATTTCCTGTTTACAATCTTAAACATTGTAAAATGATTCATTGCATTTTGCTATATTCTTATTAATTATTATTTTTTCATTATTTTTTTGATTGCTTTTGTTTCAAATATTTTACAATTCTTATAAACAATTGGGTATTTTATTAATATTACTATGACATCTTTAGTTTGAACAATCTTAAAATAACTATTATCTAATGGCCGGCCTATGATATGAAAAAAAGAGAAACGAATTTTTCGTTCAAAACACACCACCAACGTGTTTGTCTCAACCGTATTATTTTTCCTTTAATTCGAAATAAGCCACAGAAGACACAACAATGAACACAAACAAAAATCTCTTTTACTTGTTGTATACATTTGAAAAACTTTAGTTTGAATTTTGAATTTGGAATTTTGAATTTTGTATCTACCTCAGCTCAGCGCGATATAACACACATCCACTGATAACTTCTCTAGGTGCTGCGAAAATGTGCGTAAAAAATTGCATACACCCTTAGCACTCAAAGATAATTGTTATTGTTGTTTTGTGTGTTAGGTTTTCACATTTATTCACAGACACGATTTTAAATAATAATAATAAAAAAAAAACATCAAATGGGTTTTGGGATAGGTGATACATACGAAAGATTTCCTCCTGCTACCAACTACCAACAAATATTTTATATGATGCGTGCGCAGATTCTAGCTGTCAGTTTAAAGTCCAGTCGACGGGTACTTTTAGGTAGAAAAGGTCAAAAGTTAATGAAACTTGGAGGTTTTGTTCAAGGATAGTAAACTAACATTTTTCTAAGTTTTTGACCTCGCGGGGCCTGTGTTAAAAGAGGGAGGGAGGGAAAACTGGAAATTTTTCGACGTTTCTCCGGTTTTCCCTCAATAACTTTTTTCCTTACGTGCTATGGCAAAAACATGTTTTAGTTTTTTGTAGAACATAGCATTTGTATGTTAATTTGTTACCGTGATATGGCGCTTCAAAAAACAGGCAATTTTTCAAAATTCACCAAAAAATGCCAAAAAATGAAGAATTCGGCCTTATTTTTCGGAAATACCCAAATAATCATATTTTTTTTTTGTAATTATGGTTCCTCGTTAAAATCACCAACTTTCTACAACCCCCAACCCATCCCGCTTGCCCAGCAGGTGTCAGGCCATACACATTATTATTGTCATCCCGACGTAATTTTATTTTATTATTTTGTTAGAGTACAGTGGGCGGGTAGAAAGAGGTCGGAAGTTTATGAAAGTTTGAAATGTTGCTTAGGAATAGTTAGTTAACATTTGAGGAAGTTTTGGACTACGACGGCCTTGTGGAAAAAGACGAGTGGGAAATGCAAAATTCTCGACCTTGTTCCGGTTTTCCCTCAATAACTGTTTTTTCTCACGTTTTACGGCAAAAGCTTCAAAGACTTTTTTGTAGTTTGCGTTAAATTTACTACAATCGTGTTGGTACAAAAATTGTTGTATGTCATTTCGTTACCGAGATACGGAATAAAAGTAGGGGAAACTGCAAAATTTTCGACCTTTCTCCGGTTTTTAATTAATAACTTTTTTTCTTTACTTCTTACAGGAAAAACACATTCCATTTTTTTTCTACATGGTAAAAAAATTGTAGTATGTCAATTTTGTTTGCCAAAAAATGAAAAAAAAGAGGAGGATGGGACTGCCAAATTTTAGACATTGCTCCGGTTTTTCCTCAATAACTTTTTTCCTCAATAACTTTTTTCCCTTTTGTCCTAAGGAAAAAATGTTGTTTAGTTTCTTGTAGAACGTTAAATTTCCTATAATTGCAATAGTTCAGATATTGTTGTTTGTCAATTGGTAAGGAAAACATGATGTTTCGAAAAACAGCAATGTCAAGAAATGCAGAGTTCCACTATATTTCTTCGTATATACCCGAATAATCATTAAATGAAAAATGACCTGTTTTTCGAAGCCCCATATCTCGGTAACAAATTGACATACAAAGATGTTGGTAATAATAAAATAGTAGGAAATGTTATGCTCTACAAAAGTAGTCGATGTTTTTGCCATAGGACGTAAGGAAAAAAAAGTTATTGAGAGAAAACCGGAGCAACGTCGAAAAATTTGCAGTTTTCCCCCCTCCCTCTTTTAGCACAGGGCCTTCGAGGTGAAAAACTTAGCAAAATGTTTGTTAACCACCCCTGAACGAAATCCCCAAGTTTCATTAACTTTTGACCTTTTTCCACCTAAGCCCACTTTTTCCGACCTGTAGTCTTTAGTTATTGAGTGTGAGCGTGATCTATACACATAAATAAAAATGAAGTGTCTGTTTGTAATTTCAAAATATCAATTTTTTTTAAATGCGTATGATAATACATACGGTACTTAGAACAAAAACGCAAGTTTTAAAATTTTAGTCTGTCTGTCTGTCTGTTTGTTCCGGCTAATCTCGGAAACAGCTTCACCGATTTTGACGGGATTTTCACTGGCGTATAGCTGATGTTGTAAGGAATAACTTAGGCTATTTTAATTACTCCTTTTGGTGGCGCTGCGGTCGCAATTATCAAAAAATTCTTATTTATGGGCCGATTTTGACGGGATTTTCACAGGCAGATAGCTGATAATCTATACACATCTATACACATAAATAAAAATGAAGTGTCTGTTTGTAATTTCAAAATATCAGTTTTTTACTAAATGCGTATGAAAATACATACGGTACTTAGAACAAAAACGAAAGTTTTAAAATTTTTGTCTGTCTGTCTGTCTGTTTGTTCCGGCTTATTTCGGAAACGGCTTTACCGATTTTGACGGGATTTTCACTGGCGGATAGCTGATGTTGTAAGGAGTAACTAAGGCTATTTTCATTACTCCTGTAGGTGGCGCTGCGGTCGCAATTTGTTTTATGGGCCGATTTTGACGGGACTTTCACAGGCAGATAGCTAATAATCTATACACATAAATAAAAATTAAGTGTCTGTTTGTAATTTCAAAATATCAGTTTTTACTAGATGCGTATGAAAGTATATATACGGTAGTTATAACAAAAACGCTAATTTACGCTATTTGAATTACTCCTGTAGGTGGCGCTGCAGTTGCAATTTTCAAAAATTCTTATTTATTAGCCGATTTTGACGGGATTTTTACAGGCAGATAGCTGATAAGCCGAATTAACTTAAAATTACACAGTATCTATACACATAAATAAAAAGTGTAAAATATCAGCTATTTACTGAATGCATATGAAAGAATTATTATTTTTAATACATTGATGAATTTTGGCGAAACGAAGTTCGCGGGTCAGCTAGTTTTAAATACAAATACTGCAGTTTTTTTTAAACACCTTCCTCAAAAATAAAACCGTACGTACAAAGATTTTTCCATTGTCCATTGTAGTTTTGGATCGACGTATGTTTGTGAAAACGTTTTTTCAAATCTGAATTTTATAAAAAATAAGTACCGCACATCTATTAATCAGCAACATACATCAGATTTATTGTTATTGTCAGCATCTGATCTCGCACCGAACATAGATAAATTAATAAAACAAAAACAATGTCAGAAATCGCATTGATTACCTTCTTTTATTATTATTTTTATTTTTACGTTTTTATTAAATACATACATTACATTTATGTTCCTTTTTCTATCAGAGATGCTATTTAATTTGTTATTTTAATAAATGACAAATACATTTTTTTCTTTTTGCACAAAACAAGCTATACTGGCCCGCCAGTGATTTTGTTGTCGTCAATTTGGCCCAAGAGATAAAAAGGTTGGGCAGCCTTGAATCTAATAGATCGGATATTGACATAGTTCCATGTTCATTATTTGTTATTTTTTTAATTATCTTGTTTATTCAATATGATAGGGTTTAAAACTTTAGCTTTGCTTAAAGCAATTGTTTATATAAGGTTTTGTAACTCCAGTATTATTAATTTCTTTCTTTCTTGTAATCTTCTTGTTTTTAATGTATTTTTTTCAGTGTTTAAAACTCTGGTAATTTCTTGAATAGCTTGAAAAATCTGTGAATTGGTAGTTGCTTGTTTATTATTATTATAAACTAATTCATTTCATTTGTTTTCTACTAGTAAATGACCATCATGGTCAGGTACTCCTGATATCCAACTAAGTATTGTTCCTATAGTATTGATTGCTTTTTTAAACCTGGAAATTCTAACTTCATCTACTAGTGTCCTCATTAAGGTTATTTTTGACATTATTTCTGTGTTTTCATCTAAATTTAGAGTAGTAAAATCATACTTTAAGTTTTCTACACTTGATTCTCTTTCTAATTCTGCTATTATTTCATTAATGTAAGTAATGTTTGTCATGTGGAATAACGTTCCATATTCTTTATAAACTGCTGTATTACCATTTTCTAAAAGGAAATATTCACTCCTAGAATAATCTATTATATCTGATCGCATTGAAACAGTATGTCTTATTGTAAAAAAAAAATAAAAAAAAAGTATGTTTTATGAAGTCCATTTCCTGTAAAAAAAAATAAAAATCTATAAATCCAAGGGATCGTCCACTACCACCTGAAGGGGACTCAAATAACACACTCTTTTTTATGTGTTCAGTAAAACAGACACCAACCCATGTGAGCGCAAATTATATTTATTCGTTGCGATAAAAAGTTATTTCAAAAAAAAAAATATATATTTTTAAATATAAATTTTAATTTTCACTTAACAAATTAAATATTTTTAGACAATAGTTCTTAAATAGTTTCTCACATACAACTCCGCAACTACTTGAAACTCCTTCTGCATTGTGTATATTTATATTCTTGTCCTGATGAGTTTAGCCCAGTCGAATTATACAAAAAAAAGGGCTGAAATGGAAAAAATTAGATAGGGGTTTTTTTTCTTTTGATCGTTAGAGGGGTTTATAAGGAGCATATGTATCGGTTTTCGACCTCGTAACTCTATTGCGTTGGCCGCCATCTTGAATTTAAGGAAAACTTGTTTTTATTAAATAACTCGCTTATTTTCAATTTTTCCCTAAAAATGCTTATGACAAAAGTTGTTTAGAATTGCATTTCCTACAACTTTGTTCATGACAATTTTTTGCCTACGACTGCTGTTTTTCGATTTAATTGGAAAAAAACAAAAAATTAAAAATTATTTTAATTTAATTTTATCAAAATCGTAGAAGCCGCTTTTGAGAAAAATTATATTTTCACTAAAAATCGTATGCCAACGAAAATATAATTTTTCTCAAAAGCGGCTTCTACGATTTTGATAAAATTTTCTGAATAGTGTTTTCTATGCAAACCTTTTGTTTTGGTTGGAATAGATTATTCAGGAAGTCTTATAACGGTACCTTCCATAGGACTGGTTTTTTGAAATCAGATTTTCTCGTAAACCACTTGACGGATTTCGATGAAATTTTTAATATAGGAGCCTTTTTATAGAAGAAATAATATTAATTCTTAAATTTTTCAAAAAAAGTTTTTTTGAGTTAAAAAAAAAATTTAATTAATTTCTTATTTTTTGTTTTTTCCAATTAAATCGAAAAATAGCAGTCGTAGGCAAAAAATTGTCATGAACAAAGTTGTAGGAAATGCAATTCTAAACAACTTTTTTCATAAGCATTTTTAGTGAAAAATTGAAAATAAGCGAGTTATTTAAGAAAAACAAGTTTTCCTTAAATTCAAGATGGCGGCCAACGCAATAGAGTTACGAGGTCGAAAACCGATACATATGCTCATAATGAACCCCTCTAACGATCAAAAGAAAAAAAAACCCTACCTAATTTTTTCCATTTAAATGTACAATTCGACTGGGCTAGTAGTTTCCTTGCCTTCAGGGTTTTTGGTTGTGTTGGTTAATTACTTTTTGTATCTTACTTTGTATTTATCATCTTGTTTGGTTGATCATAAAATATCTGTTTGTTATCTTTTTACCCGTGGTAATCTTTATTATAGGATGCTTGTTTATTTGGATGCTTGTAGATTAGTACATTAGCGATTCTATTTATATTATTGTTTCCTCTTATTTCTGTTTAAGGTACAGTTGATTGTTTATAATTTTATTTGGATGCTTGTTTATTTGGATGTTTGTAGATTAGTACATTAGCGATCCTATATATTTTATTGTTTCCTCTTATTTCTGTTTGAGGTACAGTTGAGTGTTTATAACTCCCCCCATCGCTCAAAATTAATCGCCCCGATTCATCAATATGTTTTTGTAGTAAGGCAAGCACTTTTCCTAATGTGATCTCTTGCTGTGGAGCTCTTGGTTCGACTATATGTTGCATCGGTATATTATTGCTGATTTTCATTTGTTTCTTCTTAAAAAGTAAGGCTAATATAATAATAATAACAATAATAATTATACTTATGGTAGTAATTCCAATTACTGACTCTGATTTTGTAATATTTAAGTAGCTTAGGATGTCAATATTCTCGAATTCAAATTTAAGCTCAGTGTTTGGGTCTATTATGTTTGATTCAACAACATAATCGTTAATGGCATGTGTTTTTATATAACTTAGTATTTCTTGATTAGGGTTTGTGTAATTCTTATTATCTATATTAACAGTTTCGTTAAATGTTATTAAATAAATGCCATTAATTTTATCATTATTTACTGTGTGATTATTTTTTAATAAAATTGCTCCATCTTTTATTATTTCGAATTCATTTTGTATTTCTTTTGTTTTATTACATTTTGTAGGGAGTTTATTTAGTAAATCTGAAAGACATGATTTTTCATTATTTAGTTTTATTATAAAAGTATAAATTTATTTCTTGTTTACAATCTTTAACATTGTAAAATGATTCATGCATTTGGCTATATTCTTATTAATTATTATTTTTTCATTATTTTGTTGATTGCTCTTGTTTCAAATATTTTACAATTCTTATAAACAATTGGGTATTTTATTAATATTACTATGACATCTTTAGTTTGAACAATCTTAAAATAACTATTATCTAATAGATCGGATATTGACATAGATCCATGTTCATTATTTGTTATTTTTTTAATAGCTTGTTTATTCAATATGATAGGGTTCAAAACTTTAGCATTGCTTAAAGCAATTCTTTGAATAAGGTTTTGTAACTCCAGTATTATTAATTTCTTTCTTTCTTGTAATCTTCTTGTTTTTAATGTATTTTTTTCAGTGTTTAAAACTTTGGTAATTTCTTGAATAGCTTGAAAAATCTGTGAATTGGTAGTTGCTTGTTTATTATTATTATAAACTAATTCATTTAATTTGTTTTCTACTAGTAAATGATCATCATGGTCAGGTACTCCTGATATCCAACTAAGTATTGTTCCTATAATATTGATTGCTCTTTTAAACCTGGTAATTCTAACTTCATCTACTAGTGTCCTCATTAAGGTTATTTCTGACATTATTTCTGTGTTTTCGTCTAAATTAAGTGTAGTAAAATCATACTTTAAGTTTTCTACACTTGATTCTCTTTCTAATTCTGCTATTATTTCATTAATGTAAGTAATGTTTGTCATGTGGAATAACGTTCCATATTCTTTATAAACTGCTGTATTACCATTTTCTAAATGGAAATATTCACTCCTAGAATAATCTATTATACCTGATCGTATTAAAATAATATGTCTTATTGTAAAAAGAAAAAAAAATAAGTTTTATGAAGTCCATTTCCTGTAAAAAAAAATAAAAATCTATGTTTTAATATTATCTTTATGTATTTTACCTTTATTAGTTAATATTTGATCTTTTTTATCATCTATTACTTTGGTACGATTAAATCTCTTTTTTAATTTATTTCTTCCAGTACCGTGGTTTTTCACATAAACTATTTGATTTTTCTGGAAATCTCTACTTTCAAGATTTTCGTTATGTGTCTCTAACATTTTAGACTGTTTTTCTTTATTTATCTTATTTCAATTAGTTAAATACTAACGTGAGCAATATTTATACAACATAATACTTATAACCTAAGTTAATTATTCTAAGCTATTAAAGAACGTAGTTTTTATTTTAATGCATTTAACGTTATCATTTACAGAGTCTACACAAAAGTAAAATCTATTAAATATTATAATCAATTGATTAAGGGGGCTATTGGCACCATAGTTTGATCTACTAAATATACGGCTCAAAGGTTGCTGTAGTCTTATACTTGTACAACTAAAACTGAAATTTAACTGACTTAAAACTGATGGGGCTGATATTGACCCATTAATAATTCCAACAATAAAACAAAATTGTAAGTACTTTCTATGATTTGTGAGTGAAGGAAGGCTTATTAAAGCGAGCCTTTGAGAATAGGGTGGAAGTATATTTTCATGTGACCAAGGAAGAAAACGAAGGCAGAAACGTGAAAACCTTCTCTGAATTGATTCAAGTCTTGTTATATGAATGGAGTAGTGAGGTGCCCACACTACACAGCTGTATTCAAGTATTGGTCTCACAAATGAAACAAACAAAAGCTTAAGAACATAAGGCTCACGAAAATCACGACCGAATCTTTTTATGAATCCTAGGACCCTATTAGCTTTTTTAGCTATGTAATTTAAGTGATTATTAAAAGTTTACTTAGTATCAAGAATAACTCCTAAGTCAGAAAACACTGAGACTTTACATAAAGGACATGAATCGAACGTATAATTAAAAACAAACGGAACTTTTTTACGTGTAAAACTCATGGTTTTACACTTGTCAACATTTAAAACAAGACGATTTTTACTGCATCATTCCCTAAATATTAGCAAGTCTTCTTGCAAAAGTAGACAGTCAGAAGTGGATTTGATTCTTTTGAAAAGCTTAATGTCATCAGCATAGATAAGGACAGACGAATTTTGTATGATCGAAACCAAGTCATTTATAAATAAAATAAATAAAATTGGACCTAAATGGCTGCCCTGAGGGACACCAGAGTTGACAACAAATTGGTTCGAACACTCATTACAAAATACAACACTATAAAGTCTATTTTTTAAATATGATGAGATCCAATTTAAGAAATTGGTGTTGATTGTTTAACTTTAAAAATAATGTTTTATGACATAGCTTGTCAAAGGCTTTACTAAAGTCAGTAAATACACAATCGACTTGTTCACGTTTTTCAAAAGCATCTAAACAAAAGGACGTAAAGTTGAATAAATTAGTAACAGTAGACCTTTTTTTTGACGAAACCATGCTGATTATCACATATTATTGGAGTACAGTGAAAGGAAAGAACATTACATACAATTGACTCAAATAATTTTGGTATCACAGATAGTTTAGCAATAGGCCGGTAGTTTATTATTTCATTTTTAGGATCTTTCTTGTGCACAGGTGTAATGAATGCACTTTTCCAGATATTGGGAAAAAGCGAACTACTTAGGGACTCATTGAAGAGAACACATAACGGGTATGACAAATAAGCAACACATTTCTTCAAAATAAAGGATGGTACACCATCAGGGCCTGGACTAAAACACTCATCCAGTTCCAATATTTTTTGTGCAATGGTTTCTTCGCTTATTTCAAAATTAATTGAATTCAAGTGAGGGCAATTTAAATCAGAAGAAGGAAAATGAGTAGTATTGTTATAGTTTGTATCTTCGAAAGTTTCCTTGAAATAATTTGCGAACATGTTTGCGATAACCTTAGGCTCATGACTAGTTGACGATGGAATGGACATAGAGTTTGGGTATGCACTTGATTTTCTTTTACAATTTACGAATTTCCAGAAACTATCTGGATTAGATTTGAGATCACATTCAATGTTACGGATGTAATTTTCATATATAAAGTCTTTGAGTACTCGTTAAAAAGTTGTTTTAGAATAAAGAACGTTTCATAATCATCATCAGTTCTTGTCCTATTATATTTTACCCAAGCCTTGTTTCTTTTATTTTTTAAGTTTTTAAGATGCAAATCAAACCATGGTGGTACATTGGAGTTACTACGAGCTCTTGTAAGTGGAATTGTATCGTAAAAACAGTAAAAGAGTGTATTATACAAAACGTTACACATATCATTAATGTTGCAATTAAAAAATAACTGATTCCAGTCAATGGTACATAACAAATCAAAGAGTCCTACAAAATTACACTTACTAAAATTAAATTCAAGTCTGTTTTTTGCGTTATGATTTGGAGAGGACAGGTTCAAATAAAGCGCAATATCCAATGCGGGATGATGTCGATCTTCATCTATTAATTTAACATCGGAGCCTAATACTGCAGTTTCGGCGTTTACGGAATCGGAGAAAAATATTAAGTCCAGTGTTCTTCCAAAACGATTTTTCACCCCGTTGAACTGGTTCAATCCACATGAAGACATACCATCTACTAATGAAAGCTCTTTAGGACTCGACGCATTAACAGGAACGTAGAAGTAATCGTCATCAATTTTAACCCAATCTAGGTTTGGTAGGTTAAAGTCACCTACGATCAAAATTTCATCTTCAGGTTCCAGTAGGACATAGATACTTTCTATGCAGTCGTTCAGTTTTTCATATACTTCATTATTAGAACTCGGAGGTATGTAAGATGAGATTATGAATAGATCCCCGGACACCAATTTAATCTTTATGCATAAAACTTCCATATCGGTGGATCTAAAGTTGTCAATCATGTAGCATATGAGAGAATTTTTGATCGCAAAAAGAATTCCTCCTCCTACAGCGTTAGAGTTGTCTATGTGGTGACGATCACGTCTGAAGATTTGATAAGAGTTATCAAAGAGCTCTGAGTCAAGGATAGAGTTGTTCAGCCAAGTTTCGGTCAGTACAATGACGTCGTGGGGAAGATTGTTTACATTTTTGTAGAACTTGTTGGTCTTTGTCCGAAGTCCATTTACATTTTGGTAATATACTAATATCTGCTTTGACGTTGATTCAGCATTGTCCGATTTTGACGAAAAGGGTTCTGGGTTATACCACGGTTGTTCGGTCTGTTCACAAATTCATGAATTATGACACCAATTGGCCAAAATGACGTCGAGTTCAGTACATAGAAAACTGAATCTGGGACACGAATTTTGAAAGAAGAATATTTTGTATAGTTACGATGCAGAATTTTTTCAACATTAATGATGTATGAGGTTCCCAGTTTTTCTGACAAATAGTTTTTAATATCTAGGGCGTTCGTTGAGGGGGCAAGTTTAGAAAGAAATAGCACTTTTTGTCCTTCTACAGCCCTAAGCCCAGATATAATAGGGGATATCATCTCGCTATTTTGATTGGTATCATTATTTATACATTTTGAAGTTACATTTGGCGGCATTTGTTTTGAGGATATTATTGTTGGCATAGAAGAAAAGGATAAATTATATGTCGATGTATTTGATGTTGATGGAGAGTGTATAGGCGTTTTCGTGGTAACGGAGGATGTTATTGACAATGTGTCATATATCGGTGCAGGAACAGTGACAATTGAAGGAGTTGTTAACGGTGTTGGTGACGAAGAGGCGAGAAAATAAGTTGTTGGTGCATTGTTATTAAGGTTGAGATTATCGATTGGGTGAGATAATGCGTAATCAGTAACTAAAGATATAGCAGCTTTTTTCGATGCTGGGGTTACATCGGAGTTTTCATCATCAAGTTCTTCGTTTCTTCGTTTAGATGGTATTTCAGTACTACATTGTGAGTTCGGAATTTTAGTTTTTGAATTGTATAATGTGTTTCCATTTTGTTATTGTGAGAGAGTTGTTATATTTTCAACTTTATCAGAGAGAAACAATAGCTGTTTTTCTAAATTTTCTAACTGCTTTATGTTTTGCAGAACGTCACGAACAATATTATCATGAGCGAATGGGTCGCATTTGTCGCAAAAATAATAGAATGATTTATTATTGTTAAAGAGTTTGATACTGCTAAAGGGGGCGTCAATACACTGGACATGAAAAATTCTCCGACAATTTCCCCTACACATAATGGAGTCAATCATGTAATCAGAGATTTTATCACAGGAAGCACAGTGGGCCATATTCCTTTTGCTAGTTCTTTTGGGAAGGTTTCAATTAATATTTTTAATTTTGTCGATTTTTAGTTTTATAAGTTTTAAATTTGTCAAATTCGTGTTTGATAATGATCACCCTGTGCGGAGATTGAAAGAATGTAGGCAATGTTGATATTTCTAGATCACGATAGGTGGCGCTGTACCAAACGTCAAATAGCTGGATGATGACTTGCAGGTTTTGAGTAAGGCAGCAAGACAAATGTCAAACAGCGGGGGAAGAGATGATGATGGCTTGCAGTTTGTAAACTTGTAATGCAAGAATGCAAGAAGTGCGGCAGCGGATGGGGCGAGTTAGATTATCTCTGTATGGTGAATTAAAGAATGCTCAGGCTCACTGTATGATGTTTGATGATGGTGGGTACAGCGACAACAAAACTTGCAAAAGCAAAGACTTTTTAATTTTAATTTTGTTGAGTAATTTATATTATTGTACATCTCTGCCTGATATTTTTGATTTTCAACTCTCTATTCTGAACATTTCTTTTACTTAACTGTTTGAACAAAAACTGTTATAATTCTCTCTTTATTAATTTTCAATAAAACTTCAGTCATTGTTGAGCACTTAAACGAAGCGGTTAGTTTTATTTAACAGGTTATGGGCCCAGTAAAAACGATTGGGCAGAATTAGTTTTTTTTAGTCGCTGGATATTGATTTTTTTTGCACAGGTAAAATAACGTGGATAATTTAGTTCGTTGTTTTTTTGTAAAAAAAAAAAGGGTTGTTCGATAGTACAAAAATCGGGCAGGTAGTTAGAGTGCTAGGATATACTCATTTCTCAGTTTCGTTCACCACGTTTTAAACTTTTTTGTTGGCTGCATTAAAATGGAGGCTGCTGAGTACAAGATTGAAAAATTAGCGGGCCAAAAGCAATGGAATTTGTGGAAATTCCAGATTAAAATCATTCTTAATGCTGCTGACCTTTTGCGGTACGTAAATGGGGAAGCTACTTATCCCGTTGTTGGTGACAAAGTTAAGCAAGAAAATTTGACTGCAGCTGAAGCTGCTTGGATTCGGGGTGATAGTAAGGCACAAAAGATTATTGTGACTTCCATGGAAACGCAGGCCCTTTTGCATATAATTAATTGCACTACTTCGAAGGCCATGTGGGAAAAATTAGAGACAGTCTACGAAGCAAAATCTAAAGAGAGCATTCATATGCTTCAACAACGATTCAACATGTTCTCGATGGACCCTGCAGATGATGTAGCGACACATGTACGACAGATTTTAAAAGACCTACAAATTCCATTCGTCGACACAAATGAATTTGTTTGTGACGGTTGTATGTTTGGCAAGCTTCATCGTACGTCTTTTAATGAATCCAAAAGCAAGAGTACATCCATCCTACAACTGGTTCACACAGATGTTTGTGGACCCATGCAAACGCAGTCAATTGGAGGGTCTAAATATTTTCTCCTGTTCAAAGATGATTTTTCGCACTTTCGCAAGGTATATTTCATAAAAGAAAAATCAGAGGTTTTTAGTTTTCTTCAAAAGTTTTTAAAAGAGGTAGAAGCTGAAACAGACAATCGTGTGGAAGTTCTTAGGAGTGATAATGGCCTGGAAATTACAAACAAAAGTGTTGAACAATTGTTGAATATGGAATGTGTCATGCATCAGAAAACTGTTCCTTATACTCCAGAGCAGAATGGTTCTGCTGAGCGTGAAATGAGAACCATAATGGAAGCAGCAAGGTCGATGCTATACGCCAAAAACCTGAGCAACAAGTTCTGGGCGGAAGCAGTAAGCACTGCTGTTCACGTTTTGAATAAAACGGGCACGAGCACAGTCAAGGGGAAAACACCACACGAACTTTGGTTTGGTTCAAGGCCGAAAATTGAGTATTTGCGCGTGTTTGGTACACAGGTGTTTGTGCATATACCAGATCAGAAAAGGAGAAAGCTGGATGCTAAGTCCAAAAAGGGCATTTTTGTCGGGTATGAGTATGGAGTAAAGGGTTATCGAGTCCTTATACCAGAACAAAATAAGGTGGAGATAACTCGAAATCTAGTTTTCAACGATTTTGGAGAACTGGATGGTGAGGTTGCTGAAAAGGTTGGTCATAAAGTAGCTTGTGAGGTCTCAAATGAAGTTACTGGTGCGTTTGCTGATGATGTTGGCGGTGAGGTTGCTAGTAAAGTTGTAGCTGAAAGTGAGACAAGTGGTGATGAAAAGTCAAAGGGTTGTGACTTGGATCTTGTGTTTGGTGAACATTTTGAAGGTGCAGGTTCCGAAGCTGACAACAGAGAGCATGTTGACGATAATAATCTTGTTTGTGAATCATCAGATGAGCAAAATTACGTAACTCCCGGAAAACAAGCTGACGCTATAGGAAAGAGGGCCAAAAAGATTTCCGAAAAAGAAGTTGACACTATTGGGATAAGGCTCAAAAATAGAAGAGCTAATCAAAATGATGGTAGTGTAAATTTATCCGTAATGGAAAGTTTTGCTTTTGTTGCAGAAACAGATTCTCCGACATGTTATGAAGACGCCATTTGCTGTAAGGATTCTGAACATTGGAGAGCAGCAATGGATGAAGAAATTTCTTCGTTAGCTAAGAACGACACATGGTGTTTGACACCTCTACCCAAAAGTCGAAAATTGGTGGACTCAAAATGGGTTTATCAGAAGAAGAATGCGACAGAAAATGAAGCGATGCGGTTTAAAGCGAGGCTTGTAGCCCGTGGTTTTAGCCAGCAATATGGAATTGACTATTTAGAGACGTTTAGTCCTGTTGCCAGGTTTTCTTCAGTAAGAGCCATTCTAAGTATTGCTGCAGCTGAAAATTTGAACATCAGGCAATTTGATGTAAAAACAGCATTTTTAAACGGAAAAATTGAAGAAGAAGTTTACGTGGCGCAACCGAAAGGTTATGATGACAACAGTGGGAGAGTTTGTAAGCTGAAAAAGAGTTTGTACGGTCTCAAGCAGTCATCTCGTTGTTGGAACCAGATGTTTACAAAGCTGTTAAAGGATTTTAACCTGAGGCCTACCGATGCTGATTCATGTGTGTTTGTCAGCCATCTCAACAAAAAGAAATTGTTTTTAGCAATTTATATTGACGATGGTCTCTTGGCAGCAACGGACGAGAAGGACATTGAAATTCTGTGCAGCTATTTAACAAAAAACTTCGAGATTAAAGTTTTTCCAGCTAAACATTTCCTGGGACTGGAGATAAGGCGTTTTGAAGATGGTTCCATTCATCTACATCAGTCGCAGTATGCAGCAAAGGTGCTGAAAAGATTTCATATGTCTGATGCGGCTGCGGTATCAACTCCGGCAGATTCATCAATCCACGCAGCGGAGTATGCAGAAACCATACAAGAGAAAATCGTTTTTCCGTTCCGGCAGGCTGTTGGAAGCCTGATGTAATTAATGGTGGCAACGCGTCCTGATCTTACGTTTGCTGTTGGGTGTGTTAGTCGTCACCTAGAGAATCCATCTATGATTCATGTAAACATGGTTAAGCGAATTTTGCGCTACTTAAAGGGGACTCCGGATCATGGTATATTTTTTGAAAATAAATTAAATTTAACATTAAATTGTTTTAGTGATGCTGACTATGCCGGAGATATAAGTACTAGGCGATCTACTAGTGGGTTGGTTATTCTTATGGGATCGAATTGCATCACGTGGGCATCGCAGCGCCAAAAATGCGTTGCTCTTTCCACAACCGAATCCGAGTATGTCGCCGCCGCAGAGGGAGTAAAAGAATTGGTCTGGATTCAGCAACTTCTTGGCGATTTACTTCCAGATCAGAACATAAAACCAGTGCTATATGTTGACAATCAAGGTGCCATCCGATTGATAAGAAATCCCGAATTTCATAAAAGGACAAAGCACATTGACGTCCGATTTCATTTTATACGTGACAAATATTCTGAAGGACTATTCGACTTAAAATATGTGCATTCAGATAATCAACTTAGCGATATTTTTACAAAACCATTAGCCAAAGATAGATTTTTTCGTCTTAGATATCTTTTGAATATCATTGAATTAAAAAAAAAAAAAAAAATTGAATTAAATTTAATTTCTGTAAAACAAGAACTATAAGTAACAAACAAAATAATTATGTAATGTTATTGAATTTGAAATTTGTTGTTAATACTTAATGCACAATACATATAAAAGTGGGAGTGTAGAGTAATTTATATTATTGTACATCCCTGCCTGATATTTTTGATTTTCAACTCTCTATTCTGAACATTTCTTTTACTTAACTGTTTGAACTAAAACTGTAATAATTCTCTCTTTATTAATTTTCAATAAAACTTCAGTCATTGTTGACAACTTAAACGAAGCGGTTAGTTTTATTTTACAAATTTAATTACACGATGATTTAGATCAATTAGCAAGTGAAAAGATAAATCGATTTAAGAAAGCACAATAAAATGATTTAATACAGTTTAAGTCAAACGTTTAAGAATAGAAACTAATAAAATCAAAACAACACGGAGAAGAAATCAAAACACGTCCACTCAGTTCAACTTCTCTTTTTACTTGCTCTATAGGGCAAGTATTGGTTTCGTGCAGAAAAAAAAAATCGAGGTTTTAATCAAACATGACATTACGTTGATAGAGAAGCCCAAAAAAGTGGTTTTCGCCATACCGTCCGTCGGTCTGTCTGTGCGTCTGTGCGTCTGTGCGTCTGTGCGGATGTGCGGATGTGCGGATGTGCGGATGTGCGGATGTGCGGATGTGCGCTTTTTCACGTCATGCTACAGCCTAAACGGCTTGACGGATTTTCTTCAAACTTGGTATATAGCAGTTTGAAGAAAAACGGTTGCTGAAGTTTTTTTTATTTTGTTTTAGCCCGGCTCAAACTGGTACCTTTCAAGTAACGGTTTTTTTCAATTTGGATTTTCTCGAAAACGGCTCTAACGATTTTGATTAAATTTATAATTTAGCTTACTTTAAGCATTTTTAACAAAACTGCGTTTTTTTTTTTGGCTCAAATGGTCGTAACGAAAATCAGGTTTTAACGGCTTTTTTTCAAATAGCCATAAGTTCACAACGGCTTGATTGAATTGACTCAAATTTCGTTTGACATAGTTTTTCATAGTGTTCTATAGGATGGTTTAGTAAATTTTTCACTGAAGCCTTTCTAAACGGTGGCTTCCATACAACGAGCCGTTGAGTTTAAGCCAACTTTTTTTGGTTTTTTCTACTTTTCTCGAAAATGGCTCTAACGATTTTGATTAAACTTTGTGTGTTATATTATTTTAGTGTTTTGAACAGAACTGCGTTTTTAGTTTTTGGCTAAAAATGCAAATAACGGAGATCTGCTATTAACGGCTTTTTTTCAAATGGCTATAAGTTGTCAACGGTTGCATCGAATTCACTCAAACTTTGTTTGGTATAGTTCCTTACAGCTTCCTATCAGATGGCATTGATTTTTTTAATTTTCTCTTTTTTAAATGGTGGCTCCAATACAAAGAGCCACTAGATTTTGGCCATTTTTTTCATTTTTTCTAATTTACTCAAAAAAGGCTGCCCTGATTTTTATGAAACTTTTTATGTAACATACATAGAATACTTCAAACAAAACTGCATTTTTAGTTTTTTGCTATACATGATAATAGCGGAAATTGCTTTTAACAGTATTATTAATTTGGCCATAAGTGGACATTTGTATCATTTGTAACACCCAAAAGATAACGTCTTATTTTAAATATTAAAGGTTTCTTAACGTAAGCTCCCATATATCGAGTTTTCCAGTTTTAGCCAAATTTTTTTGGTTTTTACCAAATTTTTCAAAAATGAATTGTTCTTATTGATCGAAAAGTTTGTTTTCATCGTACTATTGCACCAACAGAGCAAGTACGTGCGACTCAGTCGTGCATTTTATTTACATTTACATTCTTTCAAAATATCCCTAAGATTGTGTTTTACCTTGTTAAAAAACACTTCCTAGGGTTTCAGGCCTGTCACAGAGGGAATGGTTTCGTTATATTTAAGTGCTGCTTCTAGCACTGCCTGTTTATCGTCTATTACGTTATATTCTGCTTTAATACAGCGTGTAATTTCGATTAATGTACTATGAGTACGTCCTACTTGTCCGTTTGTCGTAGAATGGCTAACTGGTACATAATATATTTCAATGTTCTTTCTTTCCAAAGTTTTTTTAAAGAACACGGATTTGAAAACGGATTCGTTATCGCATATAACGTTTTTTGCGTAAGGAAAAATATTTAAAATTTTTAATAATTCATGTTCGATACCAACTTTAGATTCAAGGGGATGTACGACGAAGAACTTTGAATAACTACCTACAACCGTAAGGTATATTTCTTTGCTTGCATAAAAAATAAAATGCACGACTTGGTCGCACGAACTTGCTCTAATGTGTGACATTGGTCTAAGGGTTTGAGATTTTGATAAAAATAAATTTTTCAAAATTCTTAAATAAATACTTAAACTAATTTGAGCTGAAAAAAAAGTACGCCATTTTATTTCTTGGGTAAATTTGAATTTATGAGAATAAATTTATAAAAATCTGTGGAGCGGTTTTTGAGAAAAAAAGTTTTTTTTGAAAAACTTTTTGAAAAAAATTTTTAAAAAAAATTTAAAAACGCCAATTTATAGGTATTCAGCAAATACATTTATTTAAAATTTTTAGAAAAAAATTTAATAAGCAGTTTTCAAAATATTAATTTTAAAAATTTTTTTTTTTAAAATGCTTTTAAAAATACAAAAAAATATTTTTCAAAAATATTGGTATGCAATACAAATTGAGCTACCTACAGCTATATGTGTGTGAAATTTCGAAAGAATCGGTTGAGTCGTTTTCGAGTTAGTCGAAAACAAAAAAAACGGTCCTATGGAAAGTACCGTTCTTAGCCATTTTTTAAAATTTTTTTTTCAGCCATATGATTGGTCGTACCTAAAAACCAACACTGATTTTTTTAAATCGAAATCGTTAGAGCCGTTTTTGAGAAAAATAAGCTTTAACGTAACGGTTGTATGGCAGGTACCGTTATTTTTTGAGCTAAAAAAAAAATTTCAATTTCCTTTCTGCACAATACCTAAAAAAGTCTATATACCAAGTTTGAAGCAATTCGGCCCACCCGTTTGGGCTGTGATCTTCATACAGACAGACAGACAGACAGACAGACAGACAGACAGACAGACAGACAGACAGACATACAGACGGACAGAATTTTTAGACCATCTTTTTTCGTCTTCGCTATCATCGTAATGTCATGTTTGATTGTTATCTCAAAACTTTTTTTTTCGACGAATGCATAACTTGCCTTATAGTACCTATAATCGCAAGTAAAAACTATATGTAGCTGTTCACCTTCTTTTTTTGGAATCTGTTTGGTTCCTATAGGAAATTTTACTGGCTAACGATCGTATTTGTTTTCGTTGCAAACTATTAATTTATTAATAACTCTTGTGTGTTAGTTTTATATAGGTCTTTATTTGACGACTTTGATCTTAAGACTTACTTGACAATATAAATATATCTTAATGATTTAATGAGTGAAAGCTCATAGTGAATATGAGTGGAGTGGAAGCTTTAATACAACATCTTCCTTTTTAATTTTTTATATTTCACAAATTATTAAGTTCTTAAAAAGAAAATAGAAGTTCATGAAATGTTACAAGCTAAAAACTAAAATTTGATTCCAATTAACTAAATAAATCTTATTTCACAAAATGTTCCCGACTTAAAATTAATACTAAATCTAAATAAGAAATAAAGAATAAAGAATAAGTAGATTATGATTTTTTTTTTTTTTTTTTTTTTTTTAATAATTAAGTCTTTCAGGTGCCTTTACTGATCGGCCATATCTCGTTTTGCTTAAAGGCTCTTGGTTTACTATTTAGTTTTTAATTTCTACTGGCGCAGTTGAAGGATTTTCAATATTTTTATGTTGTTCATCAATGTTGTTTTTAATATTACATTTATTTGTTTCACCAATAAGCTTTTTTGAATTGCTGGAATGGGGTAGCTCAAAAATATGTTGTGTGCTGCGCCTGAGATGGTTTCCATCTTCCCCTTGTATTAAATAAGAACGTGGCTCGCGACATTTTGAGACTACGGTACCAGCCTCTCAAACGGATTGAGGATTTTTCTTGAAGTATATTTTTTGTCCTTCTTTCAGTTCGTTTCTTTGTTTGCATTTTTTATTTTAGTATTCTTTAGTCTGATTTTGATATTTGTCTATGTTTTTTTTATACGCACTTTCATTTGCTATTTGAGGTTTTTATGAATTATTTGAAGCTGGCAGTTTAGTGCGAAGTCTTCGTGACATCAGTAATTCAGATGGTGAACGAATTATACCTTTGTCAGCTGTGCGGTAATGGAGTAGCGCTATGTACGGATCTGATCCGCTTCACTCACATTTTTTGAATAATTTTTTAACCGTTTGTATAGACCTCTCCGCCTGGCCATTAGATCGCGATAAGTATGGAATCGAAGTGAAGTGGTCTATGTTCCAGTCTTTCCTGAAAGTTTGAAAATGTTGCGAATTAAATGGCGGGCCGTTGTCAGAAATTAAAACGTTTGGTATTCCATGTCTCGCAAACATTGATTTTAATTTCTCTATAACTAAATGACTTGAATAACCTGAATTAAGAACTTCTACCTCAACATATTTGGAAAAATAATCTACAACAAGTAGAAAATTTTTATTTTTGAATTCAAAAATGTCCATACCGAGCTTATATTATGGGATTGTCACTATTTCATGATTTAGAAGTGGCTCTTTTTGATTTGCATTGCGGTATCGAATACAAGTTTCACAATTATTTACCAGATTTGTTATATCTTGATTGATATTTGGCCAGTAAATATGCCGAGATGGCCTTCGTGAACAATGTTGAGCATTTCATGACGAAAGGTTTTTGGAATCACTATGCGATCGATTTTAAAAAGTATATCATCCACAAATTGCAAGTCTTCTCGAATGCTGAAATATAGAGAAACATTTTGGTCTAATTTTTTTTTAGAATTTGGCCATCCATTCTGGCAATACTCTTTAAGTTTCATTAAAGTGGGATCATTTAATGTATGCTCTTTAATTTGTCTGATTCTAGCATCAGAAGCTGATATGCTGCAAGTAAGTAAATTGCAATGAAGCTCTAACTCTTTGTCTATTTCAGGTAATGCCTGTTCACTTAAAGGGGATCTTGAAAGAGTATCTGCTATGAACAATTCTTTGCCAGGCCGATAAGGTCAAAGCATTGAAGTTTTAGCATAAGACGTTGAAGACTTACAGGAATTTTATGGAGTTCACGGTTAAACAATGGGACCAAAGGTTAATGGTCAGTTTCAACAGTAATATTTTGACCAATAATGTATTGACGAAATTTATAGCAACCAAACACGATTGCAAAAAGCTCCTTCTCTATTTGCGCATAGTTCTGCTGGCATGCTGTCAGTGTTGCAGAAGCGTATGCTATTGGTGATTTGGAATGTGAAATGACTGCTCCTACAGCAGCCTTTGATGCATCGACTGACATAGTAAGATGTTTCTTAGGATCAAAATACACAAGAATGGGGGTTTTTGATAACATTTCTTTAAGTCTTGCAAACTCGTGTTCACTAGCCGAAGACCAATCCCATAAAACTTCTTTTTTTAGTAAATTTCTTAAATTTTCACAAGAGACTGACAGATTTTTTATAAAAGAACCTAAATAATTTACCATTCCAAGAAATCTTTGTAATTCGACAACATTTGAAGGGCGAGTCATTTGACAAATAGCTTTTATTTTTTCTTCGTCTGGTCGGATGCCTTTTTCACTAAATATGTGCCCAAGAAATTTGATTTCGGTTTGGAAAAACTTTGATTTTTCAAACAAAACAAGGTTTAAGGTTTCATTATGCTCTTCTATATTTCTTGAATGGATAAAAAAATCATCAATATAGATAAAGATGTTGTCTATGTCTTTGAAATTTTCCACCATTTCGTTGTGAAAAATTTCTGCAGCGGCATTTATGCCGAAAGGAAGCCTGAGACATCTAAATCGCCCAAACGGTGTTATAAATGTGCAAGTCTTTGATGACTCTTCATTCAATTGCAGCATCCAAAACCCTGAATTGGCATCTAAGGACGTGAAAAACTTAGATCCGCTTAAATTTGATTTGCACTCGTCTAAATTTGGAAATTGCAAATGTGAACGCAAAATTGCCTTATTAAGATTACGAGGATCGAGGCACACGCGCAATTTACCATTTGATTTTTGAACTAGCACGATTGAACTATCCCATTCTGTAGGCTCTTCAATTCGCTCAATTACTTTTAATTCTTTCATTCTATTTAATTCTTCTTTCAATTTATTTTCTAAAGCAAATGGTATGCGACGTGCACAATCAACTACAGGAGGTATTTCTGGATTAAATTTAAGTTTAATTTCTTTTTTTAAGCAACCTAGACCCGTAAACAAATCGAGATTGCGATGTACAATATTTTCATTTTGAATTTTGTTGACTTTTTTAATTAGATTTAATTCTATACATGCTTTTAAACCTAGAATAGGTGTGCATTCGAAATTCGGCACATAAAACTCTATTTCATAAACTTTATTATCTACATTTAAGCAATTCAAAACACATTCTCCAATTATTGGTATTTGGTTACCATTAAAAGTTAACAATTTTGTTTTGGTTGGAGTTACCTGTGATGCTTTAAGCTTTGTCTTGCAAATAATGTTGCATTCTGCTCCGGTATCAAGCTGGAATATGACGTTTTGGTTTGCGATGACTAATGAGCTTTCCCATTTAAGTTTGTTTGATGTTTTCACTTTGTTGACAAATTGATTGAATGATGCCTGATGTCCCTGCAACAATGTTGCTGATGGTCCCGAGTGTCATGGAGATAGTTTTGTGTTGAATGGTGACACTGAGTATGACGACGAAGCCTGTTGCGATAATGATGACGTTGAGAGAGAAAACAATGTCTTTGGTGATGACAAGTGCGATGAGGACGACAGTATTGACTTAGATGTTGATGTGTTGTATGACGAAATGGATGACGATGGAGATGCTGAAGCTATTCGTAGAGAACCGAAAAAAAGAGATGGTGTAGGTGACGATGCATTTGAGCCTGTTTCATGTCCAATTGTTTTGATTTGCCTTGCATTTCTACACATCTTTGCGTAGTGGTTTCTACGGTTGCACTTGTTGCACACGGCACCAATAGCAGGGCAGCGATGTCTATGTGATTGCCCACATCTACCACAAGTTGTTGCTGATTCCGATTGCCACCGTTTTTGTTGTTCTTCTTTCGGTTTCCATGGCTGATGGCTTCGATGTACCGCTCCCATGAAACTTGAATGTGCTTCAGTTTGAAGCTATCTCACTTGCTCCTTGGCTAACTCTGAATTTTTAGCTAGCGTGATTGCTTTTTGAAGGTCAATATCACCTTCGTTAAGAAGTCTTTCTTTTATTGCCACGTGTCCTTCAGATAACCCACAATTAAATATGCCTCGTACAAGGCTCTCGCGTATGTCGCCGAACTCGCAGGCTAAACTCAATTTTTTTTAATGCTGTGATATATGCCTCGATAGTCTCCCCTAAATGCTGCTTGCGTAGAAAAAATGTGTTCCTCTCTACTGCGATGTTTTTCCTTGGCAGAAAGTGTTCGCCGAATTTTGTTACAAGATCGTCATATTTTACCACATCAAGATCAAGATTAAATGCACAAAATATATTCGCTGCATCTGGACCCATGTTTTTTTTTTTTTTTTTTTTTTTATAATGCACACGCGCTCAAGGGGTTTGTTATAGCCCTTTTAATGATAAGTCACAGCGCGAGCGATAGGAAGTTAGGAAGGAAGGGAAAGGAGGTGTCGATGAACATTGATCTTGAATGTTTGAAGATCAAAATGGCAAGGAAAAATTGTGCCAGGCAATCCATTCCACATTCGTGTTGTAAGGCTAAAGAAAGAATCTCTATATTTCACGGTACGTCCGAAATTGGGCTCTAGTGTAAACTGATGAGCGTTCCTAGCAAGACGAGTATTACGGGGGAAATGTTTAAGGGGTGGAACGCAGCTGGCTACCTCGAGTGAGCATTTTTTGTAAAAGAATCTGTAAAATAAGGAAAGACATGAGACATTTCGACGATGTTCGAGTGACGGAAATGTTTCCATAATGCTTCTCTCTCCTATCAATTTTAACGCTTTTTTCTGAACTCTGTCGAGCAGGTGAAGAAAAGTTTGAGAAGCACCTGCCCAGAGATGGGAGTTATACTCGAGTTTAGGGCGTATAAACGCTTTGTAAATTGTAGCCAGATCAGAAGGGGTGAAAAACTTCTTGCATCTATTAAGAAAGCCTAAGCATCTTGCAGCATTCTTGGCAATCTCAAGTATATGATCATTCCAACGAAGATTGTCACTAATACACATACCGAGTACTGATAGCTTTTCGGCCTCCTCGATACAAGTACCATTCATGGATAATGGCATAGGGGGTATGTTTAGCTTCAACGACAAAAGACAGCATTGAGTTTTCGACGCATTAAACTCCACACGATTTCTAGTACCCCAATTCACAATGCTGTTTAAATCGGAGTTTAATGAGCTTATCATACGATTTCGTTGTAATAACACGTCCGAAGGCGAAGGCCGTGAATTATCAAACGTATATGAAAAGCTGAGGGTTGAGTCGTCAGCAAAACAATTTAATGGATTAGAAGTCACAGACAAGAGATCATTTATAAAAATGAGAAAGAGAGTCGGAGACAGAACGGAGCCCTGGGGCACACCAGCATTTATTTTGTGGAGATCAGACTTGAAACCGTCTAATACAACTTGTATTGAACGGTCCAGAAGATAGCTTCTAATCCAACGAATAAGAGTTTCATCGATACCAAATGCACGCATTTTCGATAAAAGAGCTTCATGCCAAACTCTATCAAATGCCTTTGAAATATCAAGCGCAATAATCTTGCTTTCGCCAAAGCGATGCACAGATTTGTTCCACTGTTCGGTGAGATATGCCATCAGATCACCAGTGGAACGATTGCTGCGAAAGCCGTATTGCCGGTCATTTAAAAGCTCCCGATCTTCGAGATATTTCTTGAGCTGACGATTTATCAGCGTTTCCATGACCTTGGAAAGAAGGGACGTAAGTGCAATTGGTCGGTAAGAGGAGGGGGAGGAGGAGTCACCTTTTTTTGGGACGGGCTGGACAAATGCTGTTTTCCATCTACTAGGAAAGATTCCTGAACGATAGGAGCGGTGGAAAAGCTTACGCAGTGGTTTTGCCAGCGATGAAGAACACTTCTTCAGAAGAATAGGGGGTATTCCATCCGGGCCAGCGGATTTGTGTATATCAAGATCTTGAAGTACTCTTGCTACTGTACGAGTGCGGAAAAATATCTGTCCCATAGAAAAATTAACGTTCTCAAGTACAGGAGGGGCATTGTTGCTTGCAGGCAACGTAGAACTTGCAGCAAAATGAGCTGCGAGCATATTGGCCTTCTCTGAAGAGCTGACAATAGGTTTATCGTCGACGATGAGCGTTGGAACTGATGATGACGTTGAGTTCTTGACGTTTTTTACAAATGACCAGAAGTTTTTACTGCCTTTGGGACATTGCAGAATTTTTTGCCGTAACTTCTGGTCATGTAAAAATTTCGTTTTGTGTATAACGGAGTTGCACGAGTTCCTAACTTGTTTGTGTTTCTTCCGATTTTCCTCAGTTGGGTTGGCTTTGTAGGATCGGAAGCTTACTTCTTTCAACCTGATAGCTTCTTTACACTCTTCGGAAAACCAAGACTTTTCTTTTGGTTTGATACATTTTGTTCTGTGAGGGACAAATGTTCTCATTCCAAGAAAAATCACTTCTGTAATCATTTCAACACTGGCATCAATGTCATTATCGAGGAAGCATAATGACCAGTTAAAGTTGCGAAAGAAATTATTCAGACCGTCCCAGTTGGCTTTCTCGTATTGCCAAACGGTCCTAGTGGGAATTTTTTCTTTAACTGGATGGTTGGAGATCGAGAAATTAGCTGAAATGACACAATGGTCCGAGGTGCCAAATGGAGAAGTTACTTTAATAGTATATTTATCAGGATGGGAAGTAAGGAACAAGTCAAGAGTATGGGCGGAATGCCCATCAACATCCGGTATACGAGTAGGCTCATCGACGAGCTGGGTAAGATGGTTATACTCAGCAAAGATCTCGGTATACCTTCCTTCGAGTGTTGTCTGGCCAGAATATCGGAGCCAACTTGAATTGTGTACATTGAAGTCGCCCGTAATCACGACTTCAGTGTGAGGACAATGGGAAACAATTCGGGAAATTGAATCTGACAAAACATCTAACTCATCACAAGTAGACATGCTGTCAAGATTCGGACTCCTGTAAAGAAAACAGTAATGAATGATATGCTTGCGGACAGTGAATTTGAGCCACAGGAAATTAAAGTTCGTATTAGAACAATGCCCATATTGGGGAAGGCTCTGGCAAGCAATATCATTCCTAACATAAACGACAAGACCATGGTGGGAAAAAAGTAATGGCACTAAGTTATATCCAAACAAACAAAATTCTGATAAATCAGTATTCTGTCCAACCTGGGTTTCACTTAATGCCAAAACAGCTGGCCTGTATTGCACAGTATGGGCGTACACAGAAAAGAAATTCTTTCTTAGCCCACGAACATTTGAATATACAACACAAAAATCACTTACCATTTTGAAAAACTAAACACAAAAGATTCAACTTTGACGAAACTAATTTCAGCCGTGCAGTATAGGCCCATATTAATTCCAATTATAAACAAACTGTCCTAGGTGTTATGCCCATAAAACAATTTGCAAACGGGAATTAATATAGACAAAAAACACGAAAGAAAACACATCAAATGCTGCTCACCATCCAATGCAAAACCTCTTGCGATAAGCCTCACAAGAGGCTTGCATTGTATAGAAAGCAACAGTTATGGGTGGCGCGGGTGGAGAGGATGGGTATTGTTGGATGCTGTGCTGCGTATGAGCGAGGTTTGGTGTATTTTTTTCTTCTTTTAATTTTTCACTGGATTATTCTATTTTTTTTTCTAGTTTTGGGTAACGGAAAGGGCTGAATTTAATATCTCATTTTAATTTAATTGCACTATGTATTGTAATTGTAAGTGGTATATGAATTCGGTTTTGGTTTTGGTTTTTTTTTTTTTTTTTGATTATTTTGGGTAGGTAACACACGCGCACAGAAGCAACGCGACCGCACACGACGAGTACTTGATCGACACTCGTGGAGGAGAAGAAGTGCTACTTTTCTCTCATTCGATTCGGTCTCAAGGTTGGACGCTCTTAAAAATATTTTGAAATGGTTTATCCAGTTTGTCCAGGCGACTTCCATATTATCCGTTTTAAAGTCAAGCTGAGCGATCGCACTTACTGGAATTCCACTAGAAACCGTTTTTTATCTTCTGACACTGTTTTTTTTTATCTTCTGACACCGTTGTTTTATCTTCTGACACCATATTAATTTATTAATAACTCTTGTGTGTTAGTTTTCTATAGGTCTTTATTTGAAGACTTTGATCTTAAGACTGACTTGACAATAAAAATATATCTTAATGATTGAATGAGTGAAAGCTCATAGTGAATATGAGTGGAAGCTTTAATACAACACAAACAACACAGGTATTTGTATATGAAGAAATTTGTTTCTTCATGTTTGGCCAGTAGTATATTGTTTTTATTTGCCCAGTAGGAAATTTCAAAATATTCACTACTGAAGAAGCTGCTTTTTCCTCGAGGAAAAGAAGTATCATCAATGATTTTTCTACGGAATCATATGATGAATTTAACATGGGCTTGTCATTGGAAGTAAGTACCTGCACCCATTCTCGATGAACCTTTTGCGATGAAATCACTGCACCCATGGAATCTTCGAATTCATGAGTTCTTTTTTTGGGTGAAAAATTGGTTCTTTCTTCACAGAATATTAATTCATGAAAAATGCATAATTTTTTAGTGAAAGAACCATTGAAAATATGAATTTTTCAATGCTGAAATGTCTGCTTATCTAGAACTTGTTTTTTCAGTTATGAAAAGCAGTAAAACTACGGAATACCTAGTTTCTTAAAAGAAAGAAAATGAATAAAATCATACAAAAATAGTTTTTGTTTGATTGTTTATTTTTAATTATTTATTTAAAACAATGCTAAAGAAAAATAAACGCTTAAGAATAAAGAAACACTGTAATGAACTTCTAATTCATGTAGAACAATTTATTAAAATTACCTTTGGTGAATTGTTCTCCTTGTTCATCTTCTGATTGGTCTAATGTTTGTTTATATTATGTATTTACACTTTATCAACACTTTTTAAAAACTGAGATACTTTCAGGATACGCACGACTGCTGTAGTTAATGACCAAATCAAAACTAAATCTTCTAGAACAAAAAAGGACTTAATTAAAGGCGCCGACCGGTCAAGGGAAAGACAAAAAAGGGTTCATCTACTTTTGCACCATTCAACAGGCAGAAAAAAGTAATCCAAAAGAATTTCAATTTTGAGTCTCTTTCCTCTCAGCTCAGGTAAAATATTTTGCCAAGCAAACAGAGTGCATGAAAAAATAAATTCCTTTTCATAAGTGATATCAGCACTGTTTTGCCGAAGTAAAGATAAGGGTTGTTTTGTGAGTATAGACTAGAAAAAGAATTCCAAAACCGATGAAAAGGTGCAGGAAAAATGTATTGCTTTCATAATTGAATTCCTTTGAGGTTTAGGTGCCAAAATAAGATACTGATGTGTTTTGTGTTTTCTCTACCTGTTTTGGCGAGCAAAACAGAAGATGAATCTTAAATGGTGAACCGCTGAGCGGTTGCATGACTATTCATGTGTGAAATCAGTGAACTCCTTCTCATAAATGAAAGTTACATAAATGATTTCACCAAGGCCTTTTTCATTGAGGAGCAAATTTCCTACTGGGTGGCTGTAATTTTCAATAGTTCCCCTGTGTGCTCTTTTGTGTGTGTCTGTGATTATGTTCAATTGGTCTTCTTTGTTCGGTATATTTCCTACTGGGTGGCTGTATTTTATTTTATATTTTAGATCGAAAAAATTTATTACTAAATGTGTCGAGAAGTTTACTTTTAACTTTGTATAGGTCTTCGTCTGAACTCTGAAGCATAGATGCAGACTGTGCCTGGAACTATATATTTCTTAAATAGATTGATGACCTGATCAGTATTTGTATATGTTATTGTATACCTCTTTAGTGTATTAAAACAAGTCTCAATACTGTCTGAGCTTATATTCGCTTTATTTAATACTAGCCTTTACCCGCGGCTTCGCTCGCGTTTCAGCTGATTGTATTGTATTGTATGTGTGTTTATTTAGCTTGAACAACTATTAATTTTACAAGTTTTTGATGTTTACAATTTCTTTCTGTGTTTAAAAGAGAATCATAATTGATAACGAAAAAAAAAGTATGTAAAAGTAAATAAATAGCAAAATATATAATAATTAACAAAAATTATTTAACAATTAATTTTGAAGGTTAACAAAATTAACAATTTGGCGTTTGAAAATATTGTAATTAATCTCAGATTTAAGTTCATTTGGTAAAGTGTTGAAAAGTTGAAGTCCTTTAAAGAACAAGCTGTTTTGGCCTGCACTTGTTCGTACCCATGGAAGGTAGAAATCCTGGTTATTTCGCAAAGTATAGGGTTGAACATTACCTACATAACATAGAAGACGTGATAAATAAGCGGGTGTTAAATTATTTTTAATTTTAAAGACAAGTAGTAAAACATTCATTAAAATTCTTTGTTTAACATTTAGCCACATCAACGTATTCAACATAAAACGTATAGGAGTGTAAATATTGCACCTTAAAATTATTCGCATTGCCTTATTCTGAAGGATTTGAAGCCTATTTATCATATCTTGATTACACAAAAATAAAATTGAAGAGCAGTATTCAAAATGTGGTTTTATTATAGTATTGTAAATGTTTATTGCACTATTCGTTGAAACTTTTTTACGTATTCTTCTTAATAGATTTGTCTTTTTTGAAATTTTTTTCACTATGTAGTCTATGTGTTTACCAAATGTTAATTTATTGTCTATTACTATACCCAGGTACTTAATTTGCAAAATCATTTCAAGTCTTTCGTTCTCTACTTTAACATTAATCATATTTTCATCTATCACATTATTGCAAATAACCATCATTTTTGTTTTGGAAACATTAAGTTTAAGTTTATTTGCTTTTAGCCATACACTTAAATTGTCCATATCTTGTTGCATTTTTGAGATACCCTCCTCTAAACTCTCACAACTTATGTACAATAACCCATCATCCGCAAAAAGTGCAAGTTCACTATTTTGTATTACACTACCGATTTCATTTATGTACCTACACATTAAATAGAAACGTGCCTAATACGGATCCCTGTTGCACTCCAATGTCAATTAAAATTTCTTCTGAAACAATGTTATTAACTTTTGTTTTCTGTGTTCGACCGGATAAATACGACACCATCCAGGATAGTGATTTCTCCCTAATTCCATATGCTTCTAGTTTTTCAAATAAAATGTCTCTATCAACTGTTTCAAAAGCACGTTTTAGGTCCAGGAAAACACAGATTATTTTGGTTTTCGCGTCTATTTGTTGTTTCCAATTAGCTATGACCATATTAAGCGCACTTTCACATGAATGATGTTTCCTAAATCCGGATTGATTTTCAATTATCAACTTATGCAATTCGAAAAATGTTTCCAGCTGAAAATGAACAATTTTTTCAAGTACCTTCTCATACAGAGGGAGAGCATTAATTGGTCTAAAGTCTTCACATTTAATTGATTTATTAATTTTTGGGATCGGAGTAATTTGAGACATTTTCCAGGAGCTAGGGAACAAACCATCTCGGAAAGATTGATTGATTATGGCGCAATAATATCCGACACGTCTTTAAAAATTTCAATATTAATACAATTTGGATCGCGTTTATTTTTCATTTTATGGAAAACTTTCCTAATGTCCGAGAATTCTATTTCACGAAAACTAAAAGACACAAGATTTCTTTCAATTCGGTTAATGAATGGAACATATGGGATAGAAGTACTAATTTCTGTTATGCTATCTAGAAAGTATTTGTTAAATTTGTTTGCCAAAACTGTATTGTCACTGTATGTTACGTTGTCGAAAACTACTTTATTTATTTCTGGTTGTTTTTGCTTAAGGACAAATTGTTTTATAGTTCTCAACATTGATTTTTGATCGACCGAGTTATTTATTTTGTTTTTGATATAGTCACTTTTAGATTTATTTATTTCTTTTTTAAAATGGTTCCTCAAATGCTTATATGAACTCCAATCAATTGCACTATTTGTAAATCTGGCTCGGTTGTATCCAGCTATTTTTTGACATTTTAATACCCTTAGATTATTATTAAACCATTCATATTCATCTTCACGCACAGTTTTAGTTATGGTAAATGAAGTTGCTGTATCGTTTAAAATATTTTGAAAAATTGAAGCCATTTGGTTTGAATCATTTAAGTAACTTATATTGATAATATTACTCCTTATCAGACAATCAAAAAACTCTCTTCTTTGGTATCTTAGAACTCTGATTGTTTTCTTTCTCTTTTCTTTTTTAATGTTCACCGTAATTTCAGCTAATACTGTCTCATGGTCACATATTTTTAAATCTGCATTTGGTTCAGCTTTGATTCGTTTCGATCAAGAAGTAGACTGTAGCTGGAGGAGTATAGTCTATCGTAATCTAGCTTCTTCTTCTTTTATAGCTTTATAATTTAATACCTTCATTTAACCGTGATAAAAAGAAACCTATGTGCTATACCAGATTATAATCTAGCTCTGTGCCAAATCTCATCCAGATCCGTTCAGCCATTCTGGTGTGATTTCGAAAATTAAAACAAATCTATCCCACGGGAACCATACATTTTACCGGGATAAAAAGTAGCAAATATGCTATTCCAAACTATAATCTAGCTCTGTGTTAAATTTCATCCAGATCCGTTCAGCCATTCTGTCGTGATTGGAAAAAATAAAACAAATCTATCCCACGGGAACCATAAATTTCACCGGGATAAAAAGTAGTCAATATTCTATTTCAGACTATAATCTATCTCTGTGCTAAATTTTATTCAGATCCATTCAGCTATTCTGGTGTGATTTCAAAAATTAAAACAAATCTATCCCAACGGAACCGTACATTTTACAGGGATAAAAAGTAGCCAATATGCTATTCCAGACTATAGTCTATCTCTGTGCCAAATTTCATTCAGATCCGTTCAGCCATTCTGGTGTGATTTCAAAAATTAAAACAAATCTATCCCACGGGAACCATACATTTTACCGGGATAAAAAATAGTCAATATGCTTTTCCAGACTATAATCTATCTCTGTGCTAAATTTCATTCAGATGAGTTCAGCCATTCTGGTGTAATTTCAAAAATTAAAACAAATCTATCCCACGGAAACCATACATTTTACAGTGATAGAAAGTAGCCAATATACTATTCCAGACTATAATCTATCTCTGTGCTAAATTTCATTCAGATCCGTTTAGCCATTCTGGTGTGATTTCAAAAATTAAAACAAATCTATCCCACGGGAACCATATATTTTACCGAAATAAAAAGTAGCCAATATGCCATTCCAGACTATAATCTATCTCTGTGCTAAATTTCATTCAGATGAGTTCAGCCATTCTGGTGTGATTTTAAAAATTAAAATAAATCTATCCCACGGGAACCATACATTTTACAGGGATAGAAAGTAGCCAATATGCTATTCCAGACTATAATCTATCTCTGTGCTAAATTTCATTCAGATCCGTTCATCCATTCTGGTGTAATTTCAAAAATTAAAATAGATCTATCCCACGGGAACCATACATTTCACCGGGATAAAAAGTAGCTAATATGCTATTCCAGACTATAATCTATCTCTGTGCTTAATTTCATTCGGATGAGTTCAGCTATTCTGGTGTAATTTCAAAAATTAATACAAATCTATCCCACGGGAACCATACATTTTACCGAGATAAAAAATAGCCTATCTGCTATTCCAGACTATAAGCTATCTCTGTGCCAAATTTTATCCAGACCCGTTTAGCCGTTCTGGCGTTAGTTAGCAACAAACATCCAAACATCCAAACATCCAAATATCCAAACATCTTAACTTTCACATTTATAATATTAGTAGGATTATCTGTTGCTTAAAACAATTAACTGGCAAGGACGTTCTCTCTTTTTGTATGTTATCACTGCTTTCAGCGGAGTGAATAGTTTGACTTCAATTTGTAAGATTATTTAGGTTTCGTCGGCTTAGCGCATCCGCGACAACGTTATCTTTACCTGCGGTTTGTGTATAATTTTTGGTGCATATTCTTCAATTATAGCATGCCATCGCTTCATTTTTATATTAGGGTTTCTTTTTGATACTGAGTACGTAAGTGGTTGATGATCAGTATGTATTTCTTTAGAGCATAAATATACTATAGCGAAAAGTTCTTTTTCGTTTGTTGCATAATTTTTCTCTGTTTTATTCAGCGTTTTCGAAATGAATATAATTGGTTTATCGTCTTGTGACAAAACTCCTCCGATTGCATCATTACTGGCATCAGTAGTTAATGTAAATTTTATCTGAAAATCTGGTTGTGTTAACCTTACGTTCTCGATTAAATATTTTTAAGTTTATTAAATGCTTTTCTACCCTCTTCGCCAATGTTTATATTACATTTCTTGCTCTGGTTTTTCGATATCTTTCCATTTTCACAATTTAAATGAATTGTTAAGGGTTTAGTTATCTGAGCATAGTTTTGTATAAATTTACGATAGTAGTCATATCTAAGAAGCTTCTTAATTGCCAAAGAGTTTCTTGTTCTGGATATTCTTTAATTGTGGTGATTTTCTTAGGATCAGTTATGATTATATTCTCACTGATAACATATCCCAAAAATTCTACCTCTGTTTGATAAAATTTAGATTTTTCTAAAGATATTTTCATGTTTGCTTCTTTGACGACTATAATGTCGTCAATGTATACATGACAGAATTTTCCGATGCATGGCTTAAGGATATCATCCATGGCTCTTTGGAATATAGAAGGTGCGTTCCTTAGACCAAAAGGCAAGCGTATATATTCGCATTAACCATTATTCACGGAAAATGATGTCTATTGTATATCAGATTCTTTCATTAACATCTGATGAAATCCACTTTCCAAATCTATCGTTGAAAAGTATTCAGATTTACCCAAATTGCTTAAAATAACATTTGTGTGTGGGATTGGATTTTTGTCACTTATAGTGTGTTCGTTGAGTTTCTAAAAGTCGATGACTAACCTGCTCTTAGGTGTTCCATCTTCGTTGAACCTTTTTTTGGTACTACCCATACTGGACTTGAATATGGACTTTTACTTGGCCTAGTTATATTACCTTTTAGTAATTTACTTATTTCTTTATTTATAAATTCTGAAGCACTTAATGGATATGGATACTGTTTTGTCCATATTGGTGTTTCTATATTAGTTTTTATTTCTGCCTTCACATCTGTACGGAATGGCAATGTAATATTTATTTTTGAATGTATTTCATGGATAATGGAACGAATTTGTTTGTTCAAAACATCAACATTTGGATCTGATTGTTTTTTTTCAATTACTTGGTTATTAAGGCGTGGTTCGAGACTGTCAACAGAACGTGACTCAGTTGTATTTGATGACTCTAAGGTAACTTTAGTTTCATTTCATGTTTGTGTTCTATTATTCTCCCATGGTAATGGTTCACCATCCATGAACATCTGTTCTGCTGTATTATTGTGTATCAATAAATTTCTTTCTAAATTTAAATTTATATGTGCACCTCGCAAAAGATTGTAACTTATCAAGCGGTCTGCTTCTAGGTTCTCAATTTCGTAAAATCGAACCATTCTATCAAAAATATATATTTCATAATAATACTTAATAATTGTGAATCCATTCACGGTTTTTGCTCTTTTATTAATTTCCAAAGTTTTCCTATCACTAAATATTTTTGGAGACGTTTAACAAGATGTTGCTCAAGTGTCTATTAATATTTTTAACCATTTGTTATTTATTCTTCTGTATATGTGGGGTAATCCCACGTTCCGTCTAAAAAATGATTCTCTTTGATGTTGTTTATCCTTACTTTGTTTGGTGGTTGGGAGCTTAATTGAACACTTTGTTCTCTCTCTCTTTTAAAATTATCATTCTGATTATTATTATGATGGTAATTTCTTTTAAAATTCCTGTTTTGATTAAATTGATTGTTAGTATTCCTAAATGGATTATTCCGATTATTATGTACTTGCCTTAGCCTTTGCATTTCCTGTGGGATTACTTTTCTATAAGCTAAAGATCCTAATTCCATTGGATCTGGTCTCTGTTGACTAGCCCTATTTGTTTGTTGATATCTATGTTGGGGTTTTTGTTGGTATCTTAATGTATTACCGTTTGTTTCATCTCTAATATTATTTCTTTGATTGTATTGATTCAAAAATCTACTTCTAGTTTTGTTGCTTTCTAACTCTTGAGCCTGAGCTAATGCATTGGGCAAATCTTCAGGTTTCATACTAAATACTGTATCGGACATTGGCTGATGAAGACCATTTATAAATGCTATTAATGCATTTTTCCTATATGATTCATTAAATTTCTCAGTGGTTTCACTGTATGTACCATACGTCATTATAACTATATTTATTATCAATGTCAATTTTTCTGTAACTTCATTATAGAATTCTATTAACGTTTTTATGCCCTGTGTTATCATACTTAATTCATGATTTAAAACATGTATTGGTCTTTTATCCGCGTAGGCGAAATCTAATCTACTTAAAATGGCTTCAAGGCTTAGTACCGTACCATGACTGGTAAGAACTGAATTTGCATGACCAACTATTTTATTTCTCATTATGCTTAATGCAGCAAAATATCGTTTACTACAAGGAGTGTACAGACTCATACTATTTTGACAAGCTTTTCGCCAACTCACATATCCCTCATTGCTACCTTCAAAAGTTGGTAGACTTTTAATAGCATCAAGACTTTCATTGTCTGGTATTTGTGGATCTACCGTTTATTTTTTATAGTCTATTACATTATTTGGAACTGTTTAATTTTCTAATTGTTTTGTTAATTCATCTATCTGAATTTCCTGCTGTGCAGTAGCCTGTCCATCAGCTAATTCAATTATTTGTTTTATATCTACAGTTCTGGTTGTCATTTTAACAATTTTAGTTTCACTTCTTAAAAATAATTTCTTACGATAATTTCTTCTGCTTCTCAGAATGCTGTTCTCCAATCTGTTGCTGGATACTGGCTTTATAGAGCGAACGGGAATCAATTTGCTGGTTTCTTCCTTTTAGTTCACAATTGTTCACACTTTCAGGATACTTTGTTTTTCTCCTATTAATAAACAAATTTGGCTGATAGCTTCAATTTCACTTTGAAAGTTTTTTTAAGCCTTAATTGTATCTACAAATACTTATGCAGATTTGATTATTTTATTCACTTTCACTTTTTACGTTAATAATGAGCTATCTCGGTTGAGCCCCCAATTATATTTATTCGTCGCGATAAAAAGTTATTTCAAAAAAATATATTTTTAAATATAAACTTTATTTTTCACTTAACAAATTAAATATTTTTAGACAATAGTTCTTACATAGTTTCTTACATACTACTCGGCAACTACTCGAAACTCCTTCTGCGTTGTGTCTATTTATATTCTTGTCCTGATGAGTTAGTTTTACTTGTCTTCAGGGTTTTTGGTTGTGTTGGTTAATTATTTTTTGTATCTTACTTTGTATTTATCATCTTGTTTCGTTGATCATAAAACATCTGTTTGTTATCTTTTATTTTTTAATCTTTATTATAGGATGCTTGTTTATTTGGATGCTTGTAGATTAGTACATTAGCGATCCTTTTTATTTTATTGTTTCCTCTTATTTCTGTTTGAGGTACAGTTGAGTGTTTATAACTTTATTTGGATGCTTGTAGATTAGTTTATTAGCTATCCTATTTATTTTATTGTTTCCTCTTATTTCTGTTAGAGGTACAGTTAAGTGTTTATAACTCGCACATGTGTCGGTGCGCGGAAATGTGTGCTGTGTGTGGGCTGGTGCACACACTGATTTTCGGTGTCAGAAACGGCGCGAGTAAAAATGAAAAGTTTTTGATTTTTGGTGTCGGTTTCTCGATCGGTGTGATGTGTATGGGGATGCGTGCGAGTTACATACCCCTACACACCGGGCATTCAACCTAGGAGACGTAGCCAGTCTCTACCAACAAAACATTGTTTTATCTTGCATTGCATTTGCATTTTATTTAAGTTCATAACATATCATACTATATTTTCATTTTCACAAATATATTAGTTTGCACTTCATAAATGAAATATCATATTCTAATTGCATTATATTACAACAAACTGTTTAACCTGTACTTTTTCATTCCCATAGATACAATTGTCAATCATTATAAGCTTTGCATTTTTATAAGTAACATATTTTCACAACAAACTGTTTAGTCTGCACTTTTCCATTCCCATAGATATAATAGTTTTCAATCATTATAAAAATCTTTTGTAAAAATAATTTTAGTAGAAGTCTTTTGAATAAACTCGTGTTTAGTGTAACGCTGCTAAGAGTGGATTTCTGTTTATACCCTATTCCATAGAATGGGTATATTGTATTTGGTGTGGAGTTTGTAACATAGAGAAATAAAATACAGTTAGGTATAGAAAAGTATATATATGTTACTAGCAGACCCAGCCACGCGTTGCTGTGGCTAAGGTAGGTATGTATATGTATATATATGTCAAATGGTAAATTATTATTTTCGAATAATCATGAAATCGTTATAGCGGGTATAAAAATGATTGAAATTTGAATTTTCGTAAAGTAAAGAGAATCAACATTATTAATCTAACCTTTGAAGTTTGTAACAAATGAGTAAATTACTAAGTTGATACTTAAACATGTAACATTTAATTTTAGAAATGAAGTAGGTAGGGTAAATAATTCTTTATTCTTAACAGTAATATTTATTATTTTGAATTATAAATATGTTTAATTCCATATTAGTTCAACACTAATTGGTGTACGATATTCTTTGTTAATCTGTCTCTAGCTAACACAAATAGATTCGATGGTTTTCCCACACGTGAGCATGCTACTATCAAAAATCTTCTATATCATCTACCATATCCTGCCATCTTCCATCTTCAAACATCTATCATCTTCTACCATTTACGATCTTTTACCCAACTACCATCTTCTACTATCAATTATCTTCTACTATCTACCTTCTTATATAATCTACCATCTCCTGCTATCTACCAACTTCCATCTTTTACTATCAACTATCTTCTACCATCTCCTACCATCTTCTACCAACTACCATCTTCTAACATCAACCATCTTCTACCATCTAGTATCTTTTACCTTCTTCCATCTAGAATCTTCTCCCATCTACCATCTTGTTCTATACCATCCTCTTCGATTTACCATCTTCTAGCATCTACCATATCCTGCTATCTGCTATATACTGTCTTCTAACATTTACCACCTTCTACCATTTACCATCTCCTACCATCTACCATCTTCTATCGTCTACCATCTCCAGCCATCTGCCATATACCATCTTCCACCTTCTACCATCTAGAATCTTCTGCCATCTACCATCTTCTACCATCTACCAAGTTCTACCACCAACCATCTTCTACCATTTACTTCTTTAAAAAAGTGTTTCTTTAGAAAGCTTCTTGAAGTTAAAATTTTTTAGAATACCTATACATATATATGTACATACTTTCTGAAGTTAAAATTTTTTAGAATACCTACATATACTAAACATATGTATTTACATCCTTTAAATGAAATCTGTAGCGTTCAAAAATATAACATACTTAACAATAAAACAAAATCGTATTACACAAACACATATGTACATATCTTGTTTGTGTATGTAACGATATTTTGTACTTCAAAACAAAAAACAATACACTAATATAATCAAATTTTGACTGATAAATTTTTCAAATAATTGACACTTTTATACTCCTTATCTTTTTTTTGTTGCACGCAAAGTAGGTCGTCGTAATTTTTCGTTACACTTTCCCTGATTTTCAATAAATATATCAAGATAAAAATTTCCAAAATTGGTCCACCCATTCTCTTCTTCCTTAGAAGATGCTACCAGATTTATTACCATATTAACAAAATGCACTAAAATTATTTTCGTGGTACATAGTTGTACTGAATTTTGACCAAACTTCACGGAAACCTTCGTAGTCATCCTTAGAATGTCCTACGAAAAGATTAATTACTAATTTAACAAAATGCACTACAAATGCACTAAAAATGCATTTGTGTAAGACCGCTTTATAAATTGAGAAATAAACTATCCTATCTTTTAAGTTGGATCAAACTGCACACAGTTTTAAAAATTTGGTTAAAATCTGTTCATTAGTTTAGGAGTTCATTGCGGACAAACAACGTGACACTCGATTTATATATATTAGATGTATATTCTGACTCAGAATCAAAAGCCAAGTCGATTAAGCAATGTCCGTCCGTCCGTCCATCCCTATGTATACTCTCTAGAGGACACAATTTGTGACCTAGAATGCTGAAATTTGACACATAATCTTTGGTTCATGAGTAAACAGTAAAGCTAAGTTCTTGAACCGCCACAATCGCCATTTTTGTTGAACAACCTCCATTTGGTAAAATTAAATTATGTTTTTTGTACAGTTACGATAAAAGCATAACGCTAAAATTTTGCACACGCAAGCTTTAGGTTGACCTCCTTTCAATAAAATAAAAATATTTCAGTTTGGGCGTGGCTGACGCCCATTTTTCATACAGAACCATCAATATTGTTTTTATAAAATAACAATTGATAAATTGAAGCGAAAAACATTTAATTTTGTGGGTATTACTTGCATATAAACATCTTGTGTGTGAAATCAAAAAAATTGATTTTGGGTGTGGCTGACGCCCACTTTTCACTAAAAACTATAAAAAATTGTTTTTGCAAATAAACATTATTTATAATGAATCCGCAGCCAAAATTTTGCGTCTCTTAATAGAAAATAAATCATTTGTGTATGAAAAGAAATTTTTTAATTTTGGGCGTGGCGTACTACCACTTTTCATAAAAGAACGAAACACGTGGTTTTTAATATTTTAAGTACTACCAATATTCAATTTAAACCTTTTTCCCTTCCGTTCGCTTTATAAAAATATATCTCTACATATTTTTATGTAAAGTTTTTCAATACGCCCACTTTTAAAGGCGTGGTTTTCATAAAATAACGTTGTTCAGGTAAGTTTGTTTAAAAACTACTCGATTCAGTTGTAGTTTTACACATATGCATAAATACTGATCAAAGCTCATTAGTGCTTCAAATTGTTAAGACACGCATACTTTAAAGGTGCGTTTTCGTCAAAAAAAAAATCTAAATTTTAAAAATTTAAGTTTTGTCTTGTTTTGTTCAAATCGATCTGCAAGAATTAAATTGAATGTCCCTGAGCTCATATAATTGCCTTGGCAATAAAAAGTCTTAACTTTGGGCGTGGCGCACGCCTTTTTAGTGTGCCAGCAATAATTGAACATCACACCACACAAAATTAATGTTATTGAATTTTTTTCTGTCTGCTAAAGAAGAATTTTGTTTCTGAAACTGAAACATCGGCTGACTGCGGGAGGCGGACGCATTCACACACAAAAATATAGGGAATAGGGTATCCAACAGTTCGTTGCAAACGTACTGTAGCTCTCGCTTATGTTTACATAAATTTAAAGCCGAAGTCACATAAGGCTATTTTGGGCGTCATTTGAACGTCAACGATTCACACCACGAACAGATACGCAGCCACACAAAATTGTAATGTCAAAGGTTGCAGATACCAAAAGAACCAAGTAGGAAGTAGAGTTCCTAGGTCATAAATAAAAACACAGTCATTTACATTTCAATCACGCTGCTCTTTATTGATTTGTTCAAAACATCATCAAAAATTGGTTTAATAAATTTTGTTTTCATATTTGTTTTACCAATTTATTATTATACAACTTTTTTGTCTAGAGTTCTTTTATTTTGTATTTTTTAAATAAAAATTTTGAAAATTACATTTCTTATTAATTTTCATATTTAATTTTTTTCTTATATATATTTTTTTTTACAAATTAACTACTTTACAAGAACATTTTATGAATTCAATTAATTAAAAAAAAACATTTTTATTTTCTAACTATTTCTTGTGTTTTTATTTTTTATGAAAAGAATACCTTTGGTTGTACATATAAGTTAATTGAATAAGTTTTTTTTTATATATAATAATCGTAGTAAGAGTTTTTTTTTTCATTTTTAATATCAAATAAAACTATGTATTTATAGAGAAAATATAAAAAAAACTTAACAAAATTAACGATGATGATTTGTTGTTTATATTTTGTTTATATTTTGTTTTGTTTTATTTACAAAGTTAAGGCTTTTTGATATAGAAACTTCTGGTTCTGTTTAAAATTGAAAAACAAAAAAAATAAATGAATTCAATAGAGATGTGTGGTTTGTATGTGTGATTTATTTTCCATAAAACTCTGCCATAGTTTTAAGATCCTTACAACAGTATTTATATAAGATAGAATAATTTTTTTTAATTTATTTTAAGTATCAAAAAGTTATTATAACATATTTTGATCTATGTTTGTATTTTTTTTACATTGTAATTCTAATTTAAATTTGGCGATTTATTTCGGCATAAATATAAATGTATCCTGCCTGAGTCCTTGACAAAAGTTAAATGACAAATTGCAATAATTTCAAGTATAAAGCGATTTAAAAATCAGTATTTTTCTATATGACAAGAAAATGCACATTTTATGATTTGAAAGACAGAATTAAGAAACGAAAAAAGATTCTTACCTCGCGCTTGCCGTCTTTTTGAACAAGTTGTCTACACTTAATATCCTAATCTTAAATCTATACATCTTATACACTAACATACACGAGCATCATCTATATAAATAGTTTATACACATATAACATCGCCTGGCGATGAACTTTTGGGATCATCATTGCTGTCTTCATCAAGACTACAAGTTTCTTTACCTTCAACCACCCTGTACTCGAGAACCTCTTCGTTGTTCATATCATCAGATGGTCACAATTGTTCACGTCACATAAACACATCTCCACTGCTAACTGGACCTGATATTTTCTGGGTGTTGTTGGAACACCATGTAGTCCCCTTGCCGCTGGATTTATCTTCAAAGGTTACCATTTTTTCGCGAGGTTTCATTAAAATTTGAGGTGGGGGTAGTCTGCGACTGTAAACTATGGCTTGGATTGCTCACTTGCATGGGCAAACGTCTTAGTGGTGGTAGAGCCAAATCTTAAACGCCCGAAAGATTGAACTGACTTATGCTACTTGGCACAAAATACTCCATGTGATTTTCTGGAACCCCAGTTGATCGGCGAACCGGAGTATTACGTTGGAAGCCTGACGAACGTCGCGGCAGCGAGCTATATCGAGTAAGTGTGTGCTGGGTGAAGAGTGGATTTTGATGGTTATTTGGTATTAATTCAGTCTGGCGTTGTCATTACTTTGGTGTCACTGACACTGACAAGAAAGCAACATCATCCGAAGCAGGAAGCACATGGTCTTGAACACTAAACTTGCGTAACCAAAGAAATATTTCTGTCTGGATAAGACTGAATCTCATTGCAACAATAGCCATTCCGATAAGAATATAGCCGGAGGCCAGGTAAAGACTTAGATTACCCGTTGGAGCCAAGTCACCGAAACCGATAGTTCCAAGAGGGGTAAAACAAAAATACAGTGACTCCAGGACACTCCAGTTTTGCATTTTATGAAATATTACCGCCCCCATTGTGACATAACATATGAGCACCATAATGCATATGGATATTGGTACGATGCGCCGTATGTTTCGGATCATTATCCTGCTGAAATTTCCATCGGAGAGGCATGTTTTCTTCGGCAAATGGAAGCATAACATCTTCCAAGATATCCCTATAACCGTATTTGGTCAATACGTTATTAATGCGGAATATGGGACCCACACCATACCAGGAAAAACAGCCCCAGACCATTATATTTCCTCCTCCGTCTTTGATTGTTTTCCGGGTATAGTGAGGGTGGTAGTCCTTTCCTTTTGGTCGCCTGACATTACGCCCCGAATCTGATGAGATTAATTTTTGTTTCGTCACTCCAGAGGATATTTCGCCATTTTGTTGCTCCTTCAGGTCCGTTCCAACTTCTATGGTTTAAGGCTAATTCTTTTCGGAACCTTATATTACTTGCTCTTAGTAAAGGAACTTTCCTGGCAACTCTTCCTGGTAGGTTGAAGCTCTGAAGCCTTCTGCGGATTGTGCGGGCACTGACTTCATTATTGATTTGTGCTCCAATTGTCCTTAACGAAGCAAAAGGTTTTGATTTAGCCAAAAGGAGGACACGGCGATCAGTGGTGACTGATGTTTTTTTCGGCCTCCCACGATTTTCGCGCACTAATCTGGCCTTGACTGCATTTGTCACAAAATTTTGGGATCTTCCTAGGGCTTCTGCTATAAATTTGTAAGTCTTACCTTCATTTCTTAGCTGTTAAACTACCCGTCTTTCTTCCGCCGAACAGTGGACGTTTCTACCCATACTAAAAGTCTAATAAACTATTATTTTTTATTATTTATTATTTTATTTATTAACAACTATCATTTATGGATAGTAAATTTATTAAAAAGAGGTTACCTTGAAATTTAGTATTTTTTTTTGAAATAACAAAGATATAAACTGTGGGTTTATTTGGAGAACACCTATTTTAATGACCAACTTCTTTAAAACACCAAATCCTAATGCAACAAAGAAAATAGAACAGCTCAACATAACACAAACAAAATGCAGTAAGCTCAGCATCAGTGTCAACAGAATAACCGTTTCTTCTTAAAACAAGAACTTTTTGTAAGGCCTGCGATCAAAAAAACAGTTATTTTTCATCAAAGACAACAGTGGTGCGAAAAAATTTTATCACGCCTATTTTTTTACCAGCTGTGTATATACTTTACTCGTAGCCCAGAACAGACAAATTAACGATGTTGTTTTTTTTTTCTTTTTTTTTTCTGTTATTTAACCAAAAAGAAATTGGTTGTTCTTAGTTTTTACAAATTTTCAGACAGGTACAGGATAATGTATTGATTTATTTCAAGCACTGTGGATTTTCGAATTTCAAAACGGGAAGATTTATAGTGTACTGTTCTTTTATTTTTTAATAGAATTATCGAATAAAATGCAACCTGGACGTAATATCCATTAATGTTTTAATGTTTTTTAACTATCGGTCGAAGTTTTGAAGTAGTAAGAAGGTGAACACTTCGGTTTGCATATCCTGCTTATGTAGCAGAGTGTTGTTAAATACATCCATGTCATCAGAAACTGTGCAAATATGATTAGTTTGTACGCTTCGCAAATTTTCGCAGCTAAATCTAGAATTATGATGTGGTATTTCACAAGGGAACGAATTTCAAAATCGATCATTTCGTCCGCTATTTCCATTCAAAATCTAGTTTTTAAAAATTTAAGTTATGTCTCCTTGTGTTGAAATCGATCTGCAAGCCTAAAATTTAATGTTACTGAGCTCATAGTGATTGCCCTGACAGGAAAAAGTCTCAACTTTGGGCTTGGCACACGCCTTTTTTTTTATTGCTCCGCCACAAAAAATTAGTGTTATTGAATTTTGTCCAGTCTGCTAGACAAGAATTTTGTTTCTGAAACTGGAACAGCATAGACAAATATAAACACAAACAAAAATCCCTTAAGTGCTGAGAGTGTATGCGCAGTTTTACACGTTTTACACACACTTTCGCAGCACTAAAAGAATATCTGTCAAATCATATTGCAGGCAAAGTAAAATTTTCTGCAAAGATTTAACTCTCATTCACAATATGTGTATTCTCTCTGAGTTGAACGACGCGATTTTGCATAAATTGCAAAACCAATCTTTAGCGGGTTCCCTTTTGCCCTTTATGCAATAACGCTCGGACTTGTATAGCTACAACCTTAATGTGTGTAACCAAGCAACCATTGAAATTTCGGGAAGTGATTGATATGATAGTTGAAATAATAATTTGTAATTATCGTAAAGTTTGGTTCACAACCAGTAACCACAAACCGACCTGAAAAGTGCAACCATTTGGCTTTAGGCAGCTGGTTTTTTTGCTGGCAATGAAAAAAATGAAGATATTTTGTTGCCCAGATAAAATAAATAATGTAAAAGGTGGTCCAACCGTCCAACCATAACGCACGATGTTGATTGAATCGGTGATTGTTAAAACAGGGTTGGTAACGTTTTCCCCAAAACACAAGCCCCAAACGGAAATCCCCAAACGCAAAATCCTCATCCCCAAAATCCCCAAAGAGAAAATCTACAAGCCAAAAATCCCAAGACCAAATATGTTTAAGTAGCAAATCATGCGATCAAATCGCGCGAATTAAAATATTTGTTTTGTACTTTTAAATTTAAAAGAATATTTTTTGGAACTAATGTCCTTTATTTTCTAATATTTTTTTACATTAATCTTAAAAGGAGCTTAAGGCTACTATGTTGTTACTATAAGACTGCCGATCCACTCATCTTACAGTCGTATTTATATCCTTCCTTATCTTTCTACAAGGAGACCAAAGCATACAATCATCTTGCTTGATAATGAAGAAGAGATAATATTATCTATGCAACATTGTGTACAAACAATATTATCTCTGTTAACTAGAGACTAAAGATATCATTGAATAGAAATAATGTTATCTCTTTTCTCAATATATACATAATGCTACGGATGCTTAACTCGCGCGGGATTTGATCGCATGATTCACTACTTGAATATATTTGTTTTGGTGTTATTTGGTTTAATTCATATTGAAGGAAATGTAATCCAAAGAGTAAATATAAAATTATTTTTAATGCTTATAATATTTATTAAAATAAAAATACATTTTCGAAATTAGTAAGTGCATAAATATTCATAGAGTCTTAATAAAAAGAAAGAAAAACTTAATCGTTATCACTTATTAGTTAAATTCACAATAAAATACTTTCATGTCATTTTTCTGAAAACTAAATGCACATAATTTAGATGTACATGGACACTGGGGATTATGGGATTCCATGTGGATTTTGGACAAAAATATTGTTTGGGTGTGGATTTCATCCATGTGCATTGTTTTTGGGGATATAAGTTAGTTGGATTATAATTTTTGAGGATTTTAATCGATGGGGATTTTATTTCGGGGGATTCTGTAGAACACCCGTTAAAACAACATAATGGACGTTTTTGTTTATTTATTTTTTACAGTAGATACAAAAAACGACACAGGCGCAGTGACAATTTTAACTTTAAAAGATTAGGTAGGTAGATTTGTAGTTCTGCGAGTTGCAAACAGTGAAAAGTTACAACAAAATCTTTCAAGGTAAGGAGTTTTTTAGAAAACTAACTTAAATTTTTATGTTGTTTAAACTCTCATTTTTCCAAGTGAGTCTTAACAAAATCAACTGAAAATAAATAAAAGAACACATAATAAAACATTATACCACTGCTTGCACAATAAATAGTTCAAACTTTTTATTGTCAGGGCAAAAAGCGGACGTGTCCTATAAATTTGTAAGAAAAAAATATAAAGCTATAACTGAGCTTTGATCGTTAGTTAATTTTTAAGCATACATGAAAAACTACAGCAGTTTTCTAACCACTTTTACCGAATAAAGGTATTTTATGAAAATCACGCCCTTAAAAGTAAGCGTATTAAAAAACTTTACACAACAAAATACATATTATATAGAGATATATTCCATTAGCGGACGAAATAAAATAAAGTGCACGACTGGGTCGTACGAACTTGCTCTAATATGTTAAAATGTTCTCGGGGCTTGAGATTTTGGAAAAAAAAAACTGAGAAAATCATATGAAATTTTATTAATTACTTAAAAATCAAAAATGAAGTAAGCCATCAAGTTTCTTTAATTTTTTTTAAATTTTAACGAAAATTTTTTTCAAAATCTTCAATTCAATTCAATTTATTTATTTCATAATGAGAATGTACAATAAGACATCGTCTTTTTTAGTACTTAGTACAGCAATTTTAACAATTTGGAAAATTCTTAACTTAATTCTAGTTTTTATATAATTTAAGATTTTGTTTTAAGATAGATTACAAAAACAGTAAAGAAAGGCAGAGAGAAAAGAAAAGGGAAATGTTTTCAATACAGATGAGAGAAGTGTCTAAGGACCGCATTCTTGAAGTTTGAAGTGCTTATTATTCTTTTAATACATACGGGCAAACTATTCCAAAGCTTTAAAGCATGAACAAAAAAGAGTCGGAGAAAAAATTTATATATTTGAAACGTGGTATGATTGCATTTAATGTTCTAGTCAACCGTGCGAAATGGATCTTAGAAAAAAGATATGGTGGAGCTTGTTTTACTATAATACTGTGGAGAAAAATATAATTTCTTGCATTGATGTAATTTGTTAAAGTGCAATAACCTAAAAGATTTTTTGATTGAACAGAAATGTGATCATGTCTTCGAAGTCCGTAAATATAGCGCACCGCATCGTTATAAGCTACCTGAAGTTTACGCTGAGATAGATAGTCTAGGCTACCATAGACAACTTCTGAGTAAGTGATAATTGGTACAATAAGGCTTAGAACGAGCTAACGACGAGTTTCAAAAGTTTTGAAAGCAGCTGTTAGCCATAGCTCACGGAAACATCCATAAACTCTGCCTATGACCATGTTTATATGATTGTAACCAGATAGATTTTTGCTTAGAACAAAACTTAGGCAAGAAGCATGTTCGAATACATCTAAATTGCCGTTGCCTAAGAAAATATTGGGCATACTTTCAGATTCAAATGCTCTGTTTGCTATAGGTACAATTTTAGACTTCGTTGGATTTATAAGCAGACCATTCAGTTTCGCCCAACTGCATATGTTCGCTAAATCTTCGTTAAGCGATTTGGCGTGTACACCAATTTCTCCAAAAGGTTGAGCATAGTATAATTGCACGTCATCCGCATAGAGGTGGATTGATGCATACTGACAAACTTGTGGTAGGTCATTTATAAAAATGCAAAAAAGGATAGGCCCTAAAATTGAAATCTGGGGGGCTCCTTGTTTGACAATCTTAAAGGACGAAAAAGAGTCATCGTCAGCCACTCTTTGCATTTTATTTGTAGGAAAACTTTGAATAAGTTTAAGAGCCCTATCACGGAATCCAAAAAGATGTTCAAGTTTACAGAGAAGAATATCATCAAGGCCGTCTTTACCCTTTTGGGGGCCCTGGGCACTTTTCGAAAGTGGGGTCCCTGTATGATTATATAAAAATGTTATATTGTGTAATAAAAATATACAGAAAAAATCACATAACTTTGAATTAATATTTATTCTTTTATTTTTTTAAATAAATAATAGGTATTTATCATTAAATTGTGTATGCCATTTCGTTTGATGTCGTTTTGCAGCAGAGCACGTTCATGAAGTTGGAGTGGAGTTGACTTGTTGTTGACTGCAACTTCAAATTGTAAGTGCAACGTACTACTGCTGCAGCTACACTAGTTTGTTTAGACAGTTAGAAAATTTCATGGAAGTAAAACAATAGAAACTTAAACCTGCCATATATTTAAGTTACCGACCAGCAAGTAAATTCGAATTTTATGTTAATGCATCAAATTCTCTTTTGTATTTGCAACATACGTGCCTTGCACCCGGGTTAGATGTTGGTGTACAGTAATTTGTATCTGAAAGCATTTTTATTTTAAAAAAATCTATGTGCTTTTTTGATCAGTCTTCAAATCACACACATTGAAAACTAGGGGTCAGTTGTTGAAATTAGCAAATAAAAGCCAATCAGAATTGCTTTCAAACGCAAAATGTGTTATGCATATACAGGGTGATTCACGCATGTTGTGCCAAAAAGCTAGAGCGTGTAGGTTAGGTTGAGACAAGAAAAAAAATTGTATGGAGGGGGAGGGTCTATTCCCCTCCGTTTAGACGGGAGGGGCAATTTTCTAAGAACACTTCTTCCGGCTAAACGGAGGGGAATAGACCCCCCTTCCCCTACGATTTTTTTCTTGTCTCAACCCAACCTGCACGCTCTAGCTTTTTGGCACAACATTCGTGAATCACCCTGTATTATGTAAGTAAAACATAAACTGGTTAGGAATTATTTTTCATGAGCAAGTTGGGCATTTAATGAAAAATAAAAAAAACTATCGGGTGGCTTGCAACTTTTCTTGTACCGGTAACGAAAATTGGTAAGAACTATCATATTTTTCATTCACGTATAGAAATTAAGCATGGATGATTGGGGTCCGTGTGTAAACCTTCACAATTTCAACTTATACAGTTACTGGCGTGCGGTCGATTTATAAATGTGTAAGCCCACCATTATTGAATTTCGAGAATAAAAGTTTATATTTTATCTAACTTTCTAACCAATTTTAAAAATTCATCCATAATTTTGAAACAGATGAGCTGTGAAATAGCAATCTAAAGAATAAACATCGATCACTTTTCCATTAAGATTAATCGCCCCCTAGTGCAGCCCTTCCTTAAGAAATGTTAAGTGTGTCTTCTCCATTAAGTAGCCTCTTCGAACACGTTTCTCTTATTTTGTGTTGGAGGTGATTTTCCGAATTTTTATTTTTGTTGTCCCTTCATTTTCAGAAGATGTGGATGGAGAAATCCGACTCGGAACCACTCGAAGAAGAAGATGAATAAATTTCTTTCAGATTCGTTTTTTTACCATTGTTATAAAGAAACTATGAATGAACGTTTACTAAATCAATTTTTAGAAAAATTCTTTTCAAAATAAAAATGCCAATAATCGAAATTCAATACGTTTATTTTGTGTGGTCTTCTTGTCACTAAAAACGAACATTTTGTTGTCAACAAGAAAACAAATGTCTAAACAAACAAAACCCACAATCAGTGATATTTGTGTGTGTTTTTTTGTTTCTGTCAGAACGCAATCTGCTAATCTGCATTGCAACTCAGTTAGTTTTTCACAGCGGAGCATTGTTTATAAGTGCTTCATATTTCTATTTTAATTTGAATATAATTTCGCAGGGAATGCGATTTAAAATGTTCAGCAAAGGTTGTTGTTCAGCAAAGAAAGTACGAATTCTGATCATTCTTTGTGCATCTAAAATTGTATCGAAATATTTTTTTTCTTGATAATAGACCAATAGACGTTAATTGATATTTCAGCAATTTGGGGGCCCCTGGTGATTGCGGGGCCCTGGGCCCGGGCCCAGTGGGCCCAGTGGTAAAGAGGGGTCTGAATATCATGGCTTACATTGTCAAATGCTTTTGAAAACTCAAGTAGGGAAAGAATTGTCAGATAACCTTTGTCAAAATCCTGCCATATATCTTCTAGAATATTAACCATTGCTGAAGCACAACTATTGTCTTTCCCAAATCCAGATTGAAAAGGGCTAAGCAATGCGTTATTTGATAAATGTAATTGGATCTGTTTAGCTATTATTTTTTCAAAAACTTTTGACAAACAAGGTAGAATGCTGTTTGGCCTATAGTCGTTTATTAAAATTGGGTTAGATTTCTTCGGTAGTGGGATGACCTTGGCAATTTTCCAGGATTGAGGAAAAGTAGAAGTAGTTGTATCGAATCGCATGAGTTCTGGCAACTCTGCATTCGATGGTCACATAAGTATAAGAAGATAAAATTAAACGTAAATAAAACTTAACGTAAGAACTTAACGAAAGAGTGCTTGTTTTGCGAACAAGCACGAATGAGAGTTAGTCTTAAGCAGGATTTTGAAGTGAGAAGAATAAAATGTGCTAAGTGGTTTCTTACATGACATTTTTTCCACTATAAATTATCGTGTTTCATTCCGTATACTTTTTAATAAATTGATCTCTATTATACAGTCCATTGAGCTACGATACATTTGGTCCATGTTAAGCGTCAGATATTGTGCCAGTGTCGGGATGGTGCAGGTTTTCTTAAAAAAAAAAAAATAATAAGTGCACTGTGATTGTGAATATTGTGAATTTTAAAATGTGCTACGATGAAAATCAAACAATTTGTCGCGGCATTATTAGTGCAGGAAACCACGTATATCGCCATCAGGTGACGTCCAAACACGGTACTTCATTATATATAATGATTAATATGTACCAACCAGCATGTAAGTAAATCAATAATTATTATTGTTGTTGTTTGTCCCCTTTGCAAATGACGGCGGTGGTGAGCGATGAAAATTCTTCGTCAAGAGAGCAATAGAAGGTAAGAAAGTACGTATTCTTGCTTCACAGCAAGAATACACATACACTTATGTGATATGAGCAGCGAGCCGGAGTGAAGGAATACGCATCTACACAATATTCGCAACTGTGACAAGCACAGAGAAGGAGAAGTATGAAATTTTCTTCATTCAAAAAACAAAAAAGGTGAACGGTCTTTCGAAAGAAAGAAAAACTTAAAAAACAAAACAACAAACACAACAACAATAATAGTAAAAACATTTATTTAAAAAAATAAAACGCAAGACTGGGTCGCACGTACCTGCTCTGAGGGTGCAATAGTACGATGAAAACAAAGTTTTTGAGCAATATGAAGAACTCATGTTTAGAAAAATTGAGAAAAACCAAAACAGTTTGGCTAAAACTGGAAAACCCGCTATACAAAAGCTTACGTTAAGAAACCTTTAGTATATCAAATTTAGATGTCATCTTATGGGTGCTATAAATGATATTAATGTCCGCTTATGGCCAAATTAATAAAATTGTCAAAACAAATTTCCGTTATTATCATTTGTAGCCAAAAACTTAAATGCAGTTTTCTTCAAAACATTCTATGTATATTCAATACAAAGTTTAATAAAAATCGGTAGAGCCTTTTTTGAGTAAATTAGAAAAAACTATGAAATTGGCCTGAACCAAGTGGCTCTTTCTATGGGAGCCACCACTTAAAAAAGAGTTACTGAAAAAAATTAAATGCCATCTGAAAGAAAGTTGTAAGGAACTATACCAAACAAAGTTTGATTGAATTTGGTACAACCGTTGACAACGTATGGCCATTTGAAAAAAAGACGTTAAAACCAACGACACACAACGTTTAATCAAAATCGTTAGAGCCATTTTTGAGCAAATTAGAAAAAACGAAAAAAAAGTTGGCTAAAACTGAACGGCTCGTTGTATGGGAGCCACCATTTGGAAAGGCTTCACTGAAAAATGTATACAACCATCCTATAGAACACTATAAAGAACTATGCCAAACAAAATTTGAGGCAATTCAATCGAGCCGTTGCGAACTTATGGCCATTTGAAAAAAAGCCGTTTAAACCTGATTTTCGTTACGACCATGTTAGCCAAAAACAATTTTGTTAGAAATATCTCAGGTAAGTTAAATTCTGAGTTTAATCAAAATCGTTAGAGCCGTTTTCGAGCAAATCCAAAATGAAAAAAACCGTTACTTGAAAGGTACCAGTTTGAGCCGGACTAAAACAAAATAAAAAAAACCTCAACAACGGTTTTTCTTCAAACTGCCATATACCAAGTTTTAAGAAAATCCGTCAAGCCGTTTAGGCTATAGCATGACGTAAAAAAGCGCACATCCGCACAGACAGACCGACGGACGGTATGGCGAAAACCACTTTTTTGGGCTTCTCTATCATCGTAATGTCATGTTTGATTAAAACCTCGATTTTTTTTTTCTGCACGAAACCAATACTTGCCCTATAGAGCAAGTACAAAATATACACATTTTAAAAAGGTGAGCTGAAATACAGTCCTAAGACAGGACAACGTTTAATTTCATTGTTAAGAAGTGCAAATTTTTGTTTGTGTGAATGGTGGTGGTTTTTAGATTATTTCGCAACGGAGGCTTCTCTTTTTTTTCTACCTATCTTTTCCCGTTGCATTAAATGAGCCCCGATGTATATGTGCAGTGTCTATGAGCGATTTTGTTTTGTTTTCGGTGAATGCAAATGTGAATGAGGGAATGAGCAATGATAGCTAGTGTGAAGGGGCAGGGTCGATCTGAGTTTATTTGTGTCCTTATGGAAAATGAGAATTTTTGAGATGAGTGAAGTGCGCAGGGTGTTCTTTTTCCTCTTTTGGTGCGTGCGTGTGTGATATATTTATATACCTTTTAATATCCATTTTTTATGAATAAGATATTTTTTCAATATTACCTAGATAAATTACGGTGATGTTGCTTCTTTGTTGTTTGGTAGGGATCAAACATTTATTTTTTTTGTAGGTGTTGAGTTTTTTTGTGTGTGTAATTTTTTTTCTCTTGACAAGCTTTGTTGCTCGAGATATAGCATGGGCGAGTGGAACTCAAAGCACATTTGTGCGAGTTACCAAATATGAGAGAGAAGTTGTGAAGGACTCGAGAAACAGCAGGTGCAAGTGGAACTCAAAGCACATTTGTGCGAGTTACCAAATATGGGAGAGAAGTTGTGAAGGACTCGAGATACAGCAGGGGCGAGTGGAACTCAAAGCACATTTGTGCGAGTTACCAAACATGAGAGAAAAGTTGTTAAGGACTTGAGATATCGCTGGGGCAAGTGGAACTCAAAGCACATATGTGCGAGTTACCAAACATGAGTGAAAAGGTATGAAGGAGGAACTTGAGTGCAATTGCACCAGTTGCCATGCACAAATTATTATTTAAAAAAAAAGGTCACATATCTGGGGCAGAAAAAAAAATCAAAGCACGACGGTGCTAGTTTTAAGAGAAGGAAAGCTTGCAAGCGACAGGAATAAAATATTAAAAATTCAAAAAGAATTTATATTTTTAAAGCTGGAATATGAGCCACAAAAGAATTTTTCTTCTCGATGCAACATACCTTTTCTTAAATAAACAAACTATATTGATAACAGCAAAAGCAGCAACAACTAGCCGACTTTTCTATTTATTACTAGCTGACCCGGCGAACTTCGTTCCGCCTTAAATTGACTAAATGTCCCTTTCGAAAGTCGAGCCTCTCCTAAGAAAGAATTTAACAATTGATATTAAATTGATTAAAATTACTTTTATTTAAACAGAAATGATTAGGTCACTGCAACGCTTTGTGATAAACAACGTTGTTTGCTTTTTTGTCCGGTGCATAAACAAACAATGCAGATGGCTTTCCGACACGCGAACAAGCCACGTACAGTTGTCCATGTGAAAAGCAAGGGAATTCAAGATTAAGGCCAAACACTTGCAACGATTGGCCTTGCGATTTGTTAATTGTCATGGCGAATGCGGATCGAACGGGAAACTGAATCCGCTTAAACTCGAATGGCAAGTCGGTTGGTATCAAGGGAATTCTTGGAATGAGAACTTCTTCGCCTTTGAACTTGCCTTTGATTATTGTCGCTTGGATGACGTTGTTCATGAGTTGCTTCACTGTCAACTTAGTTCCATTGCATAGTTTTGGTTGGTTCAGATTGCGCAGCATTATGATGACAGAGTCGCCTTTGAGTTGCAAAATGTGTGGTGGTAGACCGGGAACATCCAACGAATTCAAAAATTCAATTGGATAGTTTGTTGCTTCGTCATCATTTGTTATGCGATCCACCGATTTGAACGAATGCAGTGGAGCTGCGATTTTATTTTGAATGATGCAATTCAAATGATCGACGTCCTTATTTTTCGCAGCTAATATCGCGGGTTCACTGAGCCAATCGTGGTTCAAATAATTGTGACCGATGTTAGGGAACACTTTGCTGATGAGTTCTTCACTTGCACAGGTGGAGAAGAAACTCGTTTGTTTTTGCAAGTGAAAAAAAAATTAAAATAAAAAAAATAACCGGCTCCGTTGTGTGTTTACCTGGTTAAAAATAAATCCAACAAAAAAATCCTTATGCAAATCGGATAATATCTAGCCAAGTTATTCTTGTACAAAGAACAAATTCATAATCTGTCGATATTTATTCCGCAATTTTGTGTTTTAACGATGTTTAAAAATTACCGTCCAAAATTTAAAAAATTCGGCTCCGCTATGTGTTTACCTGGTTTAATACAAACCTAACAAAAAAATCGGATGATATTCAGCCGAGTTAGGCGCGTACAAACAGACACCAATTCATTTGTATATATACAGATATGTATTATTTATTTTATTTGCATACTGGGAATTTCAGTACCTACTGCAAACTATTATTTATTTTATTTTATTTGCATACTGGAAATTTCAGTACCTACTGAAAAATACTATTTATTTATTTGCATATTGGGAAATTGAAGTACCTACTGCAACCGATTATCACTTTTATTTTCAGGGTAGAGCATTATCGAGACATGATTTCTAATTCAATAAGTTTTTTTTAAATATTTATAGAAAAGAGCAGCGAAATCAAACGAGATGGACAAACAGCATTAAAATAATTACCAATACTACTACAATAATACCTTTTGGATGCAGGAATATTTTCTTTGAGCAGGATGCTTGCCTTCGTGGAGTCTTCAGCATTTGGAACTTGCACGAAGGCAGCAGTGCAGGTCAGGCTTGAAGCCTTTCAGGATGCCTGGACGCAGATCAGGTTGAGCGAGAGCAGGATTGCGTTGGTCGACGATATGTTGGTAAACGTGGAGATATAACGCAGGATTGCTGGAGCGGAAGAAAATTACTTTGCTGCCCACGCAGCGTTGCAGGAAAAGCTAAAAAAAAAAATGGCTACAAGAACAAGCATAGCAGGCATACCATGTAGAGCAGAGCGATGGCAGGACATTTGAGCAGCCGTTTTCACAACTTCAGGCGCATCCGAATTTGAGCAGGTATGAGGACATGCGAGCAGCTGGCAGTAATGCCCGAAAAGCAGGAGCACCAGGTGACAAGAGGCTGTTGGATTGCCACTTCTGCAAATTTCTGAATTATCAAATGTGACGTTGTCCAGAGTTTGCAGTACTGAGCATTCGTGCTAAGCAGGATCCCGTGAAGGAAAAGGCACTTTGCCCCAATTGTCTTAAGACGTGCCATGCCCCAAAGGACCGCTTCCAAGGGCCGTGCTGTCGATGCCTCGGGAAGCAAAGGCACAATAATGCTACGAAAGAGATTGGGATGGGTGCAGAAACTGTTCTATATGCACAGGAAAAGTGAAAGAAGAGAAGGAGCCAGACAAGCGAAAATAAGCAAAAGGCAGATTGACTAATTGTGCCTTCCAGGAAAGGCCCTCGGTTGGAGAAGGGCAGGACGGAAGAAGTAGCAGGAACAGCAGGAAGAGAGAAAGCAGGAAGTGATTTGGAAGAGGTGATGTCCTGGGGGATTTTAAGAGAGCTAGGCGTTTGCCTTTTAAAAACAAAAATAAAAATATGATTAAAATTTATTTCGTCTTTTTTTGTTTTTTAATTATAATGAGCAAGAGCAGGAGAGAGCTACTTTGATGCCTACGGCATAAGTAAGAATCGAGATGGATAGCAGGAAGTATGGGCCGGTAAGAGCATTTGTAGATACGGGCGCACAGCCCAATCTGGACTGAGCAGGACTTTTGAATTCTTCCTAAGCAGGTTAATTGTCATACAGTAGTGCCAACACACAACTTGAAATCGCCACTGATGAGCATTGCTACAGCATCTCTTGCTGATCCACATTATTGGAAAGCAGGTACTGTAGATTTATTGCAGGTTCATAGCAGAAGCATTTACTTCTGGCTTAGAGCATCGACGAGGTGGTGTCCTTGAGATGGAAACTGTTTTCGGCAGAACAATATTGGGAGAGTATGGTAATGACAAGGATAGCATGAACAATGAGCAGGTATCGCAGGCAGTGTGCATGAATAATAATCAACTTCATGAATCGCTTAAGCGTTTTTGGCATAAATGGTTTAAATGACATAGAAATGTCGTTGAGCAGGTCAAAAGAACAGGAGGAGCAGGTGGAGCGAAATTTCATCAAAACAAATTTACGTGATGATTTTTGTGACGATTCCTTTGAAGGAAGCAGTGAAAGAGCTTGGAAGTTCAGACCTAACAGCTAAGCGTAGGTTCTTTGCTTTGGAGAGAAGGTTGGCAGGAGATCCTGAGTTTGAAAAAAAAGTACCAGGAGTTTATGAGAGAAAATGAAGAAGCAGGACATATGACACCAGTGACTGGCACAGTGCATGGCAAAACCATATACCACATCATTGCGTCACCAAAAAGTTAAGGGTCGTGTTAGATGGGAGCTGCAGGACAAATAAAGGTACTTCATAAAATGAAGTGCAACTTCTTGGAGAAAATTTACAGAAGGATCTGCACGAAATTTTAATGCGCTTCCGCAGGCATCGTGTCGCTTTTAGTGCGGACATTAAAATGATGTTCAGGATGGTGAAGGTGGCGAAGAAACAATGGGATTTGCAGCGTATATTTTGGAGAAAAAACCCGCAGGACAATTTGAGAGAATATTGGCTAACAGTAGTCACCTATGGTATGACCTCATCAGCTTATAATGCTGAACAATGTGCAAGGGAGGCAAAGCAGGAGTTCCAGAAGCAAAGACAATTAAGCAGGAATTTTATATGGATGACTGCACCACAGGTGCTAATTCTGAAGAGAAGGCGATCAAGTCATCAAAAAATATCGATCATGTTTTAAAAGGGGCAGGTTTTGAGCTTAGAAAATGGAAATCCAATTCCAAAGCTCTTGTGAAGGACATGAACTATGAAGAACAGGGGTCAATAATGTTGCAGGATGATGAGAAAACATCAGTTTTTTTGCCTTAAGTGGCTGCTTGAGAAGGATCAATTCACGTTTGTGGTAAAAACACCGAAAACTCAGCAGGCAATAACCAAGAGAAGAATAACATATTTAGAGAACGTGAAAATTTGGAGATGGATAGGTACTTCAGAAGCAGTACGAAAAAAGCTACATGGACACTCGGATGCTTCTGAGAGGGCATATGGAGCAGCGATTTATCTGAGAACGATACGTACGGCAGGATTACAGCAGATCTCATCACAGCGAGAACACGGGTTGCACCGCTTACAACGGTGGCAATACAGCGCTTAGAGCTAGCAGCAGCGGAGCTATTGGGACGGCTAATTGTAAACGTAATTAAACCAAAGGAATGGGATGATCTTTGGACAGATGCACTCGTAACGCTGCATTGGATAAATAAATTACCATGTGATATTAAAACGCTTGTAGCAAATAGAGTCCCGTCTACACAAACAAACATCTAAGTCAAAATGTGGAGACATGTTGGAACGAAGGATAACCCGGCTGATATTCTAAGTAGAGGAAAAAAGCCATCAGCATTGGATGATAGGAAGTTGTGGTTGCATAGGCCCGGAATGGTTGACAAAATCTCGGTTGAGCTGGTCATCTGAAAAGTTTGTGCCAAATGTTTCAGATGGGGGGAGGGGTGAGATGAAGGTTCTTGTGATAATACAATTTACAGAACCCTTATCTATTTTTGTGAAGTGCTGGAGAAGGAGTATTCCATTAACAAAATACACGTCTACATTAGAGAAGGCGATTAATGTAATCAGCTATGTACCTCGTTTTATCAACGCAATCAAACCAAAGATAGAGCAACGAAAGGAAGATGAAAGGAGGGATGGTAAGAGACGGAGACGTTCTATGCGTCAAGTGAAAAGGAGAAAAATACCATGTGAAAGTGCAGGATGTACAGCGGTACTTGGCCAACCGTCCTCTGAAGAGAGGATGAAATCAATGGGTCACCTGTTGACAAAAGAGCAGGAAAAGTATTTTGCAATCATTTGTATAGAGAAGGACAGGTGTGTGTTTGCCTGAAAAGAGCTGGATAGAATACTTAAAGCCAATCTTAGATAGTGAAAAGATTCTGAGAGAAGGAAGGAGATTGGAAAGAGCAGAGATGGAATACGAGGGAAAGCATCCAGCTATCGTGCCAAATGGTTCTCGTTTGGCTTGGCTGATCATGGATAATGTGCATACAGCAACGAAGCATGGAGCAGTGCAGGTCATGATATAGTACATTTGTCAGAGATTTTGGATTCCGATGCTCTGAAGTGAGCTGACTAATTAATTACATAACTGTTTGGTTTGCGTGCGATATAATCATCGTTTTGAGATGAAATTTATGGCTGATTTGCAATCAGAGAGAGTTACAGCAGGGAAGGCTTTTCTACACACAGGGGTAGACTATGCAGGTCCATTCGAAATAAAGATGATCGACAGAGCAGGTGAGCAAATAATAAGACAGAAATGTTGGGTTCCATCTTTGTAAGCCTTAAAACTAGAGCAGTGCATACAGATTTGGTATCAAATCTGACGTCAGTGGCTTTCATTGCTTGTTTCGAAAGATTCATAGCAAGAAGGGGCAGGTGTGAAAGGACAATGGTACAGCATTTGTCGGTGCAGCGAAGGAATTGCAGAAAGCCAAAGAGCGTTGGTTAGTGAAGGATACATTTGAACACTTAAGTTTAAAAGAGAGAAGAGACGGAATGGAAGTTTATGACTCCTGCGGCACCACATCAAAGTGGGATATACGAAGCAGCGGTAAAGTCGATGAAATATCATTTGACGAGAATTGTTGCAGCGAAGGTTTTGGCATATGAGCAGGTTTTGACATTTATTACTGGGATAGAAGCCATCTTGAATTCAAGACCGCTGTATCCATTAAGCGATGATCCTGATGAATTGCAGGCGTTAACGCCGGGACATTTTGGTTGGTGGACCGCTTGTTTTGCCGTTACCATTTATAACCAATGAGATGCCAAATACCAAGGGCATACAATTGTGGAAGGAGCGCAAGACTATGCTTGCACACTGCTAGAGCAGATGGAAGGAAGAGTCTACTCTATATGAGAGGAAGAAATTGCGAAAGGAGAAATATGGCTTGAGAGAAGGACAACTCTGCATAACCAGGAGCGAAAATGTCCCACCATCGGCGTGGGCGGTGGCACGGATATTAAGACTATTACCAGGCAGGGATGGACTCATAAGAAGCGTCTAACCAATCAAGGAGCTGCAGTGATTAATATATTAGAATGAATTTGTACTGAGCAGAGATATATGTATGTTAGATAAAAGCGAAAGGGATGGAAAACCGTAGGTTTTCGCCGGGACTGTATCGAATCGCATGAGTTCTGGCAACTCTGCATTCGATGGTCACATAAGTATAAGAAGACAAAGGGAGTGGTTCGGAAGCCCGTTTTTTAAAATCCCGTTTTTATAATCCCGCAAAAAAAAAAATTAAAATCCCGATTCTAAAGTACCGCTTTTTTAAAATCCCGCTTTCAATAATCCTGTTTAAACAGAATCCCGTTTATCGTGAGCCCGCTTTTTAAAATCCCGTTTAATCCCGCTTAGGCCGTTTCTAGAGCAATATCTAAAATAATTAAAGATAGAATATCAATGACTAAAACAGATTTCTTGCGCCGTATAGCTCACAATATAAAACTTTAATCTTAATATTTCGAAAAAATGTCTAAAATCTTGAAACCTCATTTTTGTTATGTTCTATGTTCTTTTTTTTTTATTTGTTAAGTTACAAAATCAATAAAAAAAAACTTCTCCAAATATTTGTTTTTTGTTTTCTTTTTGTCTCCTTTCATACGACATAACGCCCATGAACATTATGTCACCTCATCATCATCAGCATTGGGCTGTAAAATAAATTCAATCCCGCTTTTGGAATCAACACAAGGTGTTTTATTTTAAAAATCGCCGCGATTTTTAAAATAAAACACCTTGTGTTGATTCCAAAAGCGGGCTTATAAAAACGGGAATTTAATAAACGAGATGGTAAAAAACAGGATTTTAAAAGCGGGATTTTATAATAACGGGATTTTTAAAAACAGTATTTTAAAAAACGGGATTTTAAAGACAGGATTTAAAAAAACAGGATTCTGAAAAACGGGGTCCCGAACCCAACCCGAAGACAAAATTAAACGTAAATAAAACTTAACGTAAGAACTTAACGAAAGAGTGCTTGTTCTGCGAACAAGCACGAATGAGAGTTAGTCTTAAGCAGGATTTTGAAGTGAGGAGAATAAAATGTGCTAAGTTGTTTTTTTACATAACATTTTTTCCACTATAAATTATCGTGTTTTATTTCGTTTACATATTTATAAATTGATCTCGATTATACAGTCCATTGAGCTTCGATACAGTAGTTATGCAGTGGTTAATGATATGAGTCAAATAAGATATGACCAGGGGCATTATAAGTTTAATAAATCGTATTGTGATTCTATCCTCGCCCGCTAAGTTTGATTTGATTGCTGCAATACAGTCGACTACATCACTTTCTGTTACAGCTACGAAATCAGTAAACGGAGAGCCAAGAGGCACACTTGTGCATGTGAAATCAAAGTGATTCTCAGCAGTTAAATTTCCCAAAAAGTAGTCATTAAGCTCATCAGGTTGAAACCTGCATTTTTGTACACTCTTACCTTCACTTATTCCAACAGTTTGTAAATTTTACCATAACATCTTGGGTGGCATTGACGCACTGAGCTTGGAAGCGAAATAATTTCTCTTAGAGTTGCGAATAATAAAAGTTGCATTATTACGTGCAGCTTTATAAATGCTCCAATTAGACTCAAATGAATTTCGTTTAAATCTAGAATATATTTTGTCGCGTACTTCAATTTGGTTCATCACTTTAGATGTATACAAAGGACAGCTTTTATTTCGGGTGGCCACAGTTTTAGTTGGAACACATTCATTAAACAGAAAATTAACAAAATTATTAAAAATATTCTATTTGTCATTCACACCAGAATACAGCCAACAGTTGTACCAAAGTAAAGCATCAGAAGTCTCTTGTAGAGCCAACAAATTTAGCGAACTAAGATCCTTATATTTAAAAAATAAGGGCTCTGTGGAGCGTTCAAATTAAGTATCGTAAGTCCAGAAAAGCAGGTCATGGTCGGAAATAAAAGAGAATTGTTCAAAAAGTAATTTCGAATCATAGTCAGATACAGTTAGGTCGAGCAAATTTGGAGTAGAGTTTTTGAAGAACCGTGTGGGCTTAGAGTTGTTGACAATGCATAGACCCAGCGAGGAAACCATATCTCTCAGTTCATATGAGCGTGTGTTTAGTTTCAACATATTGAATATTGAAATCCCCGCAGATAATAATATCCTTATGCAAAGCCACAAATTCAAGTAGTGAATTGAAAAAAGGTTCAGGAGAACAAGTTTTGTGCGAGTTGTATAGGCAACAAATGATGCATTTAGTAAAACTATCACGAACTTCCAATATTATAAACTCTACACCTAAACCTTTGGACTTAGTTATTAGTTTACAGTCTAGACTAGTTTTGCAGTATATTGCTACTCCTCCTCCAATAGTATCTGTTATTCTATCATTTCTGTATAAACTTAAGTTTGGTATACTGTATGTGTAATTGGATAAATCAGGTCTAAACCAGGTCTCACTTACACAAACACTATCAACTTCAGAATCTGCAAATGAATATCTAAAAAAATCTAGTTTCTCCAAGTTAAGACTGCGCGCGTTTAGATGGCAAACTTTTTAAATCCAATGCGCTGCCGCGATAGAACATTGATCATAGCAGAAGTGTTTACTTCATTCACACTGCTTTGAATATCTATTAAATTGCTACCCATTTAAAAATAAAAAGTGGCAACTCCAAACCACAAAGTGCACGCTCAGTAAACAACCAATCGTTAAATGAATGAAAACATAAAAGAAAGGATTAGAGAAAGGCAAGAGGAAAAAAAAATATTGACAGAGAAAATAATGATAGCAAAGTTTATAAAAGTTGAAAATTATATTGAATGTATAAAGAGGAGGTAAAAAACTAAATAAAGAGTTAAATACGATCAATGGTTTGTCACAGCTACAGCATGCAGATCGTCGAAACTTTCGATTCTCATGGGTCTCCCAGTTTCAGATTTTTTAATGTAGTGTAGTGTATCCACATATGCACCGCCACTGCACTTAATATAAAAATGAAATGAGTGACAAAAATATGTGAAGTACAATCGAGTGTGCTAGGTTAGTCATAGCATAACATATACTTTTGAATATCATTGCACTCGATTGTACCGAGTATCACTCAATAGAAATAAGATCCTTTTTTATGTTACAACCAATAGGAGCTAAGAAATAGATTGTTAGTAATTATGAAAATGTAGAAGTAAGATAGAAGATAAGTATAACAGTTATGATAATAGTATTTAAGGAGTAGAATTATGGAAAATAAAATCAGATTGGTTTTATGCACTGAAGACGTTTGTTTCACTTTTCTCTAAGTGGCTGCTAGAAATCGCCTAACACGATAAAGCGTAGTACGCTCCCAATATACTAGTGTGGTACGCTCCTATACCAAACAACTAGGACTATAAAGATACACCACATGGCGATCCTGCAAAATACCAAATGTCACAGCTAGAATTCGATAGCATTGTAGAGAAGTGGTAAAAGTATCCGGCAGAGCTGGAGAACAAGAAAATCGAAGAATACATTCCCAAAGGTTCAACCCCGCCAACAAAATATACACCAACACCAAAGACTGCTGGACCGAAGCCGATTACAATCTTTCAATATCAGGAAAGACAAAAAAACCAAAAACATGCTCTGAAGGGAAAAAGAGAACAACAGGAGACAGAACAATTTAAACCAAAACGAAATCGAATCCGTGGAGGAAAGCAAGTAAGAGCACGAAAAGAAATTGCCGATCTTCATCGTATTATCACCCTCACAACAGACAAAAAACAAAAAAAAACGAACTTATCAACAAGGTGAAAACACTGAAGAAACAGCAATATGGGAAAAAGCCAAAGCAGACCGGAAGCAGTGGTTTATAACAATAACATCCAAGAGCAAATCAACATGCCAATAATTCCAGAATCAGTGGCAACAGCCGCAGTTATCATCACCTTCCTTTACGCTGCATATAAAATAAACAAATATTTTAAGAATTATGTGCATAAACACAAAAATCAAATAAGTAATGTATAAAAAAAAAAATTATTAAATAACAAAAACAAACAATAAATATTTTTAATACTTTTCACTTACCTTCCCAAATGGAAGAATTAAAAAACATCTTAGAAACTATTCTCTCAAATATTAAGAAGAGTTCAGGTAGACCTTATAAATTTGAAACAGTTAAAACAAAAATTAGCGAAATAGAAAACCTTAAAGAAAAATTTAATGATTTAGAAAATAGTGAAGAAAATGAAAATAACAAAGCACTTAAATTAGAATTTGAAGGTATATATAATACTACTAAAAAGATACTAGAGCACCAACTGCAAGAACACACATTAGTTTTTGAAAGAAAAAAAGAAATAAAGAAAAAAATGGCAGATTTTGATTTATGAATGTCTAAGGAATGTCTATGAAAACAATCGCAATGTTTTCAGGAAATTTCAAGGAGTTAGATAGCTTTCTTAAAATAGTTGAGATAATCAACAAGGGATTAAAAACCACTTCCACACAGCAATTAATAGAATTTGTTTTTAACGTAAAATTAGCAATTAATGTAAAAACAGCGTAAGGAAATACAGACCCTGATAATTTTGAAACCCTTAAATCTTTGCTCAAAAAAAGATATAAGAGTAGTACAACCATTCCTCAAATTCAACAAAATACCTTATCGAATTTTAGTCAAAGAAATCTTTCAGTGACGTCATTTAGGGATAAATTACTCAACACTATAGCTGAATTAAATAATCTACATATAAAAAAATTAGGCCAAAATGCTACAAATGAAGAAAAAACTATGATAAGGAAAATGAACGACATTTATAGTCTTAACGACAACATAAAACAAACTATTTTTGCATATCAACCTAAATCATTAACAGAAGCCGCAAACCTGGCAGTAGCATTAGAAAAAAAACAAATTCTAACTCAATAATGTACTAGACACAACAAACAAAACTTTAATCCAGAAAGCAATAACCGTAACATATTTCAAAGAAACATGAATCAAAATCAATACAACAACAACATCTTAAATCAAAATTATACCCGCAACAATAACTTGAACCAACATAATAACTGGAACAATAACCGAACCGAAAATGCTCAAAGAAACAATAACCAAAGGCATCATCAAAACCAATTCAGAAATACGAGATAGCAAATACGATTATTACATAATGAAAGACAAGAGGGAAACGAACATGGCGTGGAATACACGAATATTCCAGACAGCCAAAATTAAAAGTACATTATATAGAATATCGGATAGCAACACAAATTTTATAGTTGCAAAACGCACAAATAAAAATATGACATTTTTAATAGACGCGGCTGCAGACATATCTATCTGCAAAATATCCATCGCCAAAAAGTGACTATGCTTTCGACATAATATACAAAAAAGGAAAAATGAATACAAACGCAGATGCTCTATCTAGAATAAAAATCGACTCAGACTTATTAAAACAAATGATACCGACAGAAATCGATGAAACCGCCAAAAGAACATTATCACAAGGGGGATGTCCAACACAATGAATGTGGACAAGAACAAGGAGAAATGCAATTCTCAAGAGAAGCCTGTACAACTTCAAATCTGGTAATGCATATCCATTAATGAAGTCAAAAATATAAAGAAATTAAAATTTAATATTGATAAAAATGCTAGGAATTCAAAAATAAATATTGATGAAAATTTTGTGCACGTGCGATGCAGTGATAAATCGGCGAATCCAGATTCGAGCCTGATGAAGTTTGCATCAGATATAAACAAAGATAATAATAAGTATACGTATACGGGATCTAATGATAATTCAGAGACACTAGAGTCGACACTGAAGAAATTAGTATCCAGAATGAATAAAGAAAATAAAAAAGAGCTAGCCCTTATGAGCAATGATGAAATATTTAAGCATTTTGAAAAAGATAAATTCAAAAAAAACATATGCAAAGATAAAAATAAATGGCCAGAATCCTAAGCTAAAAATAATAATATATAACGCCCCAAAACAAATACTTGATGATTTAACTAAATACAAACTAATCGACGAATTCCATAACTCTGCACATGGAGGACATTTAGGTATACGGAAACCCCTTATAAAATTAAAACAAAGATACGTTTGGCGAAAGATGAGTCAAATGGTAAAAAATTTCATAACAAATTGTGATTCATGTGCAAGAAATAAACAAACAAAACACAAAATCCAACCGCAAACTATTACAGACACTCCAAGCAATAGTTTTGAAGTAGTGTCAATTGACACAGTCGGACCATTACGAATGTCAAACGAAAAAAGATATATCTTAACAATGCAATGTGAGCTGACTAAATTTGTCATCGCACAACCTATTACATCAAAAGACGCAGTAACAACAGCAAAGACTCTAGTGAAAGAATTTATTCTTAGATATGGACACTAAGATTCTAGAATCAGATAAAGGTACGGAATTCAATAACGAACTTATGAACAACGTATGTTCACTTTTAAAGATAAAACAAACATTCTCTTCTCCATACCACCACCAAACTATAGGTGCCCTTGAAAGAAATCATCGGGCACTCAATGAATTCTTATTATCAAATGTCAATGATATTGAATGGGACAAACCGCAAACCGCGCGCGCGAATTGGATAAAACATATTTCGGTTTTATTTCCATATGTTTCTATGTAATTACCAATTTCAAATTTCCCACCAAAACAGGTATTACACAAATTTCCCTCGCTTTTATTGCCTACCTTTTTAATTCGACATTATTTCCTTCGGTTTAGGCAATAATGACGAAAAAGTAAATTCGGCCTTATTTCCACTGCGATGGAAATAAGGTCGATTTAATCTCATTCGGCCTTATTGCTATCTACCTTATTTCACGGCACCTACAAAACTGTATCCCCTACATTATAAGATACTTTTGTTACAATCTGATTTTGGGGAGTGTCTGCCTGTTTCTTATCAAATTGTTCTAGCGCTATTTCTTTTTCTATCAAGCTATTATCTTCTCGTTTCTGACCTGGTCTTATTAAATCAAGCAGTGTTTTCGGACAATAACTGAATAACTTACTTGAAGGAGTCATATTGGTAGCTGTGGAAGGTGTATTCCTGTATTTCATTAGAAAATTATTTAGCTTTAAGTTTATATCTAAAGTACGCAGTTGCGGGTCTAATAACATTTTTCTTATTGAGCTCTTAAATGTTTGTACCGCACGTTCCGCACTTCCGTTGGACTACGGATGATATGGTGGAGATTTCAAAACCTGAATTCCATTAGAAGCACAAAAACCCAAAAACTCTTTTGAACCAAATGGTGGACCATTATCACTAACAATACTAGTAGGTAACCCGAAAATACTAAACACAGTTCTTAGCTGTTCAATAACACATTTAGCTGTAGTACTCTTCATTGAAAATGCCTCAATCCATTTTGAGAACGAATCAAATATTATCAAAATATTATATTTATCAATGCTACAAAAGTCAATGTGAATACGTTCAAATGGAAAATTAGGTGTCGGCCAAGATCCTAACTGACTTTTCTTTGCATTTTGGCCAACTTGACACACATCACAATGAGTGACGGACTCCTCTATTTCATCATCTATGTTTGGCCACCAAACATAGGACCTTGCTACGGCCTTTGAGCGAACTATGTGAACCTATGTGACCGTCATGTATTAAATTCAAAACTTTATTTCTTAAGCTCTTAGGTATGACGACCCTATCACCATAAAACAAACGCTCCGACTCCGTTGCGAAGCTATTTTTCTTCAAAAAATATGGGCGAAGTTCTATCGGAACTTCCTTTAGCCAGCCATTCAAAACAAATCCATACACTTTTAACAAACAAACATCTTTTTGCATTTCTCTCTTTATATCTTCAAATTTTAAGGGGAAATTCGCCAAATCTAAGGAATTTATGCTATCTACTTCTACATATGTTGCAGTCGCTAGAGGCAACCTTGATAGTGCATCAGCATTCCCCATCTGCGAGGCTTTTCTATATCTTATCGAGTAGTTATACATTGAGAGGAAAATAGCCCAACGTTGAAGCCTGTTAGCCGCGACTGAAGGAACATCCTTCTTATCCCCAAATATTGCCTGTAACGGTTGATGGTCACTGTAAATCGTAAAATTCAGCCCATAAATATATTTGTGGAATTTTTGTACTGCAAATACAATTGCCAGGGCTTCGCGATGTAGCTGAGAGTAATTCTTTTCTGCTGCGCTTAATGTACTTAAAACGAACATTACAGGACGCTCTTATCCATCCACTACGTGAGACAAAATCGCCCCAACTCCATATGGACTCGCATCTGCTGAAATTATAATTGGCCTACACGGATCATAGTGCGTCAGGACGTCAATATCTACAACTAATTTCTTACTTTTCTCGAAAGCCTTTTTATGATTTCCATTCCATTCCCACAATTTATTAACCGATGTTAATTCATACAAAACCGAAAGCTCTGCAGACAAATTGGGAATACATTTATTGTAATAATTTATTATGCCCAAGTATGATTTCAGCTGAGTTTTGTTTATAGGTTCCGGAGCATTTAAAACAGCCTCTACTTTCTAAGGATTAGGCTTTATTCCCACAGGACTGATACAGTACCCTAAATACTAAATTTCTTGTTTGAAAAATTGACACTTATCTAAATTTACTTTAACATTGTATTCAAGTAGTCTGTCTAAAACTTCAAATAAATTCTTCATACATTCATCCTTATCATGTCCCCCAATTAATAAATCATTAAAATAAATGCCAACCTTTTTCAACCCTTTTAGAATTTCGTTTATTATTTTCGCAAAAAATTGCGGAGCTATTTTCAATCCTAAAACTAATCTGGTTGACTGAAATAAGCCAATGTGCGTGTCAATTGTCATAACCTCTTGTGACCTCTTCGATAAAGGCACTTGTAAATAAGCACCAGTGAGATCTAATTTACAAAACCACTCCCAGCCAGCCAAACCAGCCAGCAAATCATATATTCTCGGAATAACTGTATGCTCCATTTCAACAAATTTGTTCACCGTTCTCTTGCAGTTCACACACAGTCTAATCGAACCATCGCCTTTGTTCACAATAACTACTGGACTTGCCCATTTACTCCTCTTCACTGGAATCCAAACCCCTGCCTTGCATAACCTCTCAATTTCATCTTTGACCTTGTCTCTCAACCCAAACGGTACTGTATAACGTATAAGCCTTACAAAAAATTGGATAGGCATCTTCAACAAGATCTATCTCAGCCTCAAACTGCTTAATAACCGACTCATTACTTTTAGCAAATACCTGTGTGTACTTACTGGATAAAACCGAAGAAAAATCATTCATAGCATCTATCTTACACATTGTTCCTTTATTGGTTCTACAAAAAAAAAATCTCCAGCCAGGGTACACCACTTCTAACCAATTCCTTCCCAGTAGAGCCTTGAACACATGCTTGCTTTTTATTACGACCAAATCGAGATTATAAAAAGCATAATTCAATTTCACCCGCACTCTTATTTTACCAGCCACGCTCACATTTTCCCCTGATAAAACCTTTAAAGGGTTACCATCTTCCAACAATTGGCAATGGTTAAAATGCTTTATATACTCCGAAATATGGCACACAGACACGCACGCCCCAGAATCAACTTCCATTACACCTTCAATACTTAACTCAATAGATAAAGGCTTTTTACCATCAAACATACAATTTATGTAACCTAGATCAACAATATTATTTATTTCATCATTTTCAACATTATTTATTTTGTACCCTGATCTATAACTATAATAATTCCTAGCATAATGCCCCGTTCTTCCGCACTTGAAACACCTTAGCTGTCTTCTGTAGCGGGACCTCTCTCGCTGTCGATTTTCTTTTCCTTCTTTATATTTCTGCTGTGCACGTCTTGATCCATATGGCTGTGGTGAATAACTCCGGTCTAAACTTTTCTCTCGAAACGGAGTTTTCGATCGCTGTTTACTCCTGCCCGCTCTCTGATAATTAGATACATAATGTATATTACCGTTTTTCATCATATCCAAATTACTGTTGTTCATCCATGACCACTGCTTTTTGTGACGCTTCGTCTAATGTCTTTAAATCGGCTTCATTTAAGAGCCTATTCTGTATTTTACTGTTAGTTAACCCGCACACAAATTGGATTAAAAGCGCTCTTTCTAAAAAATCACCGAAATCAAATTCATTTGCTAACTGTTTTAGTTCCACTACATAATCGCTAATGCTTTCACTTTGCTTTTGATGCCTTTTAAAAAATTTAAAACTTTCAGCAAAAATATTCTTTTTAGGCGCAAAATGAGTTTTCAGCTTATCGATTAATTTGTCATATGCAAAATCGGTTTCTAGTTTTGGCGTTGGCGCCGTTAACGAGATTAAGACTTTATACAAATCTGGGCCACCAAGGCTCACCAAAAACGACACTTTTTCTTCATCTTTTGTCACTTTATTTAAGGAAAGTAAATACTTAAGCCGACGTGCGTATAAATTAAAGTCTTCACCCAGGGTATACGCTTCGATTGACCCCATGAACAAAGTCGACTTTTCCATTACAATTCCACTTTCCATATTATTAACTTATTAAGGCTCGCGCAAACCAAAGCGGCCACGGTGGCGGTGGCGACCTAGCAGGTCGCGCGATAAAGAGGCGGGCAAAAATCTGCTCAAACCAATGCGATATTTTCAGTCGCGGCCAAGCCGTGAAAAAAATCATTGTTAGTTGAATTGAAATAATAATATTTATTTAATAATATTTAATAATTAATATCTAATTATTCCCCCAAAAATTGATGAAGCGCTACTACTTTTAGACGAGACAAAAAAGTAAAAAAAAAAATTTCATATGTATCTTGCATATTTCTCATTATATTTTTCAAAAAGATTTTTAGTTTTTAAATATTCGAAATGGCTTGCAATCAGCGCCGGATTTAGCTTTTTTGGGCCCTAGGCCTAAAAGTAAATGGTGCCCCCTATAAATATTTTCTTTTATATTATCAGATTAATAACATATAAAAAAACAAAAAATAAAGCACGCTGTAGTGAACTCTCTAAAACAAAAACAATCTTATTTGTATAATTTTTATTTATTTTGTGAAATATTGTTTTCTGGATTTCTTAGTAGCAAAGTCTTTTATAATGTCATCAAAATTAATTTCGTGAAGCAAATCACTCTCAATGCAAAGCAAAGATAGTGCGTCAAGCCTTTCCTGCGTCATCATTGTTCGACAAGGATTTTTTAAACGCTTTAATTGAGAGAATGATCTTTCCGCGGAACAATTTGTCACCATCAAACTTAAAAATAAACGTAATGCCGTGTCTACGTTGGGAAAAGCTGATGTTATTTTGTCTTCCCACACTACTTTATATAAATTAGCTTCATTTAAAAATTTCAAAATATTTCCAATTTTATGCAATATATATTGATGGAACTGTACAAGTTCTTCAGCAAGTCCGGAATTCAAATCTTCAGGATATTTTGACACAAAACGCTGGGCACAGGCTTTAACATCGATTTTTTCATTGCTTTTGCAGAGAAAATCAAATCGTTCAGAAATTTCGTTGTAGATCTTGCCTCTGGACTCCATTTGTATTTATAACTAGCTGACCCGGCGAACTTCGTTCCGGGACTAAATGTCCCTTTCGAAAGTCGAGCCTCTTTTAAGAAAGAATTAAACAATTGATATTAAATTGATTAAAATTACTTTTATTTAAACAGAAATGATTAGGTCACTGCAACGCTTTGTGATAAACAACGTTGTTTGTTTTTTTGTCCGGTGCATAAACAAATAATGCAGATTGCTTTCCGACACGCGATCACGCCACGTACAGTTGTCCGTGTGAAAAGCAAGGGAATTCAAGATTAAGGCCACACACTTGCAACGATTGGCCTTGCGATTTGTTAATTGTCATGGCGAAAGCGGGTCGAACGGGAAACTGAATCCGCTTAAACTCGAATTGCAAGTCGTTTGGTATCAAAGGAATTCTTGGAATGAGAACTTCTTCGCCTTTGAACTTGCATTTGATTATTGTCGCTTGGATGACGTTGTTCATGAGTTTCTTCACTGTCAACTTAGTTCCATTGCATAGTTTTGGTTGGTTCAGATTGCGCAGCATTATGATGACAGAGCCGACTTTGAGTTGCAAATTGTGTGGTGGTAGACTGTGAACATCCAACAAATTCAAAAATTCAATTGGATAGTTTGTTGCTTCGTCGTCATTTGTTATGCGATCCACCGATTTGAACAAATGCAGTGGAGCTGCGATTTTATTTTAAATGATGAAATTCAAATCATCGACGTCCTTATTTTTCGCAGCTAATATCGCGGGTTCACTGAGCCAATCGTGGTTCAAATAATTGTGACCGATGTTAGGGAACACTGTGCTGATGAGTTCTTCCTTCTATGATGTGAATTCACAATTCAGCGGGAACGAAATCATGCCCCAGTTGCAGCATCAACGGTAATTCGACCATTTCCAATTGCCAATTGTTTTTTTGCAAAATCATCAGCTGATGGATCGTTCTGCAATGCAACTCGCATGTTCGTCGTCAACTGCAGCTTCTTTACATATCGCTAGAAATACGATAATTTTAGGCAAGCGTTGAGTTCATCTGCAGGCGTTGATCGCGGGATTACTGGTAACATTTGACGGAAATCACCGGCTAGCATAATATCATTGCTCCTCTAAAGCGTCTCATATTGTTCCGTAGATCTTTCATTGTTCGATCAAGAGCATTCATATCAGATGATAATTTTGAAAGTTTTCAACACTTGTGCCATAGCAGAATTTCTTGAAATATTGCATGTTGGTTCGTCATTCAACTGCGGATTCAGTGGCGATTTTAACGCTGAATGTGCTGTGCAACCACCTTCCAACAACGTGGCCGCTATTCGAGAAGAGGCAATCGCAAGCGCTATGTCGGATCTTGACCGAATAGAAGTAAAAATCAACGAAAGGAGAAACGTTTGTGAGAAAGTGTTGCGTCCCAATGATTGTCGTTGGCAAACAAATTCATCAGCTGACAGGCTTCTCTAAATGTGGCACACAGCACACCATCAACAGTCCGCAGGTTCTCGTACGAAGTTTGACCAGGCACATTGACCAAAAGCAATCGCAGATAGAAGCAGTCACCATTTTTTGGATGAACAGTATAGATACGACCAAGCGCATCAGTTGAATACACATCCGCATATCCGGCAGCAGCTTGCCCTTGTTATCGACGTTGAAATTTTTTGTACGGCGCATTCCAAATATAATAGCGAGGTATTTCCGAGTAGAGCAGCTCTGGCGAACGGGTCACTTGCACAGGTGGAGAAGACACTCGTTTGTTTTTGCAAGTGAAAAAAAAAAAAAAAATTAAAAAAAAAACCGGCTCCGTTGTGTGTTTACCTGGTTGAAAACAAATCCAACAAAAAAATCCTCATGCAAATCGGATAATATTTAGCCAAGTTATGCTTGTACAAAGAACAAATTCATAATCTGTCGATATTTGTTCCGCAATTTTGTGTTTTAACGATTTTAAAAAAATACCGTTCGAAATTTGAAAAATTCGGCTCCGCTATTCGTTTACCTGGTTTAATACAAACTCAACAAAAAAAATCCCCATGCAAATTGGATGAAATTCAGCCGAGTTAGGCGCGTACAAACAGACACCAATTCATTTTTATATATATAGATTTATCGATAATAATATAAAAAGCGTTTATTCGAAAATTTTCCTTTGGGCTCAAATGAACTTCGGGAGTATTAACATCGTTATCCATTTTTTTCCGAATGCGTTTTCGTGTTACCGTGTAGCTGCCATCAGGTAGAAGATCTTTAGAGCGTATTTCAATACTGTCGAAATGCTCACGCATGTTTTCCAGTTGATCGGCCAATGATTTATACAAATTCGCGCACGTCAGTAATGTTACGTCTTCACTTTGCAAAACTTTGCTGACTTTTTGAAAACTTTGTAAGATATCGTCCCAAATAACAAGCATTAAAGCGAATTTATTCATTTTGTTGTTTTGTTCTGCAGATCACCCGCTTCCCTTCGAGCATCTCCTTTAAGTGTATTATCTTCAGACATGTCGCTTAAAGTATCTAATAGTTTATTATATGACTTAATTATTGCAGAAGTAGCAGCAGCATGAGCTTCCCAACGTGTATCTGAGAGAGATTTTAACACTTTATCATTTTGAAGAGCAGATTTTAAAGTTCCCCATCTACTAGTTGATGCAGAAAAAAAATTGTATAGCGATTGTACGACAGAAAAAAAATCAACTGCGATAAGAAAGCAATCCACAGCACTGCGACCAACAAGATTTAAAGAGTGTAATGCGCAAGGTACAAAGACTGCATATGGGTTTCTCAGAAGAATTTTTTGTTGCATCCCTTTATATACTGACCAGACATATTCGGAGCATTATCGTATGTTTGTCCTCTGCATTTTAAAATTGATATGTTATTTTCATTCAGATACTTTAGTGCTTGATTGGCTATACCATCCCCAGTATGAGAAGTCATCTCCAAAAAAGTTAAGAAACGTTCAATAGGTTTGCCATCTTTAACAAAGCCTATAACAATACTCAATCGATCCACATGTGACAACTCTGGCGTAGAATCTACAGACAAGCTAAAATATCCAGAAACATTTATTTGCTGAATGATTTCTTCGCGAACTCTTTTGGCCATTATCTCTATCAATTCTTCATATATAGTTTTAGACAAATACGAAGTTGCTCCTGAGCCCGGATGTCCAAATTTCGAAATATGAGTGGCCAAGAAAGGATCAAACTTCGCTATTAATTCAAGAAGACCCATAAAGTTTCCATTATTTGATGAACCAAAATTTTCTTCAGAACCTCTAAATGCTAGACCACGTTCAGATAATGTGCAAATAACACCAACCACCCTTTAAGTATATGTTTCCAGTACGAACACGACTCTTGCATTTGTTTTTCCAAATCTGTCTGAATTCCGAAGCGGGATCTACGTGTAATGTAATGCATCATAGCCTCTTTATGACTCTGAGATTTTTCATGATTATCTATTGCACACAAATATTTCCAATCAGAAAAACCTTCACGATTTATGAAAGTTAAACCTGGCCTATTGTTTTCACAAAATAGCTTACAATAAAAGCAGAATAATGCTCCTGTTGAGAGGGAATACAAAAGCCATTCACGTTGATAGGTCTCGCTATTTGCTTTTTTACCAATAAAATAAGAGGACCCACAAACTCTAGTCTTACCATCTGCGTATGTTCGTCGAGATTTAAAAAAAGGACCATCATGATTATTGCATTTACTAGGTCCAGATGCGATCCAATATTCGATATCATCTGCGGAAAATTTAGTCCATAGTGCAGGATCCAGATTTTTATTTACATCATCATTTTCCAATGTTCCGCTTTTCGATCCAGAGAAATCATCAACTCCCTTTTCATGAGTGTGATAATCTTATAATGATGAGTCGGACAAGTTTACTTCAAGACTTTATTATATAGACTGGCCGTAATGAATAATACAATTATCTATGTTACTCTTCATAAATACAATACATATTGTATAGTAGTATAAACATATATTAAATGGACTGTGTATGAGTGGATTAACATGTACTCACAACATCCTTTTCTTTTTATTGATTTTGTTAATAACTTATAATGATTAATTAATGCATTTTAATTAATTTGAATAAAGTTTACTTTAAACAAATTCCGTTAAATTTGAGGTGTGTAAGTATAAAATAAAGTTTTATTTTTTATAAATAGTCTGATGGTGAATATCTTTCCGGAGGTTTAACTAATCTACCCGATTTCGTTCTAACAGATGATGTATCACTTATTACATTGTTAGATTGGGATTCTTGTTGGATATCCTTCTCCAAATCCAAAAACGACTATGAGTGTTCAACCATGTCTTCGTGGTTGTTTTTTGGACTTCCATTCGAATCTGATATTTTTAATATATGTTCTCGAAGATTGCTTATTCAGGGGAATAACTTCTACATATTTCGAGTAGTAGTCTACTATTAGGAGGAAACATTTGTTTTGAAAATAGAAAACGTCCGATCCTACCTTATTCCAAGGCAAATCAGTTTGTTCGTGAGGCATCAGAGGAAGCTTTTGATTTGATGGCCTATTTCTAATACATGTCTCGCAGTTTAATACTAAATTGCGAACATCGTTTTTTATTTGTGGCCAGTAAACAACACCTCTTACCATTCTAGAACAGGATTCTATTCCAAGATGTCTTTCATGAATTAGACTTAGTATGTAAGTTCTTAGGGTAGTAGGGATTATTATACTATTTCCTTTGAGCACAAGGCCATTAATAAAATGAGTCTCATCTTTTATAGAAAAATATGGTCTGGCTAACGTGTCAACGTCTTTGGCAGCACAAGGCCAACCATTTTTGCAATAGTAAATAACTTTTTGTAAAGAATTGTCTGCTAAGGTTTCTTTTTTAATGACTTCGAGCTTAGAATTTGATACGGGCAATGAAGAAATTATTAGATTGACTGGCAATTCTATATCTGTATCTATTTCAGAAAACTTTTCACTTGATAATGCAGCTCTCGACAAAGTATCCGCGACTACTAACAACTTTCCTGGTTTATAGATAAGATCAATGTTATAGGATTGCAGCCTTAACATAATACGTTGTAATCTAGTTGGAATTTTGTATAATGGTTTGCCTATAAGGCTTATAAGGGGTTTGTGATCAGTTTCTACTGTAACTTTTTGCCCATATACGAATTGGTGAAACTTTACGCAGCCAAAAAGTATAGCAATTAGTTCCTTTTCGATTTGGGCGTATAACTTCTGTGAGTCTGTGAATGTGGCAGATGCATAGGCTATGGGCTTATTATTTTGACAAATAACAGCACCCATAGCATCTTTTGATGCATCAACCGAGAGAATTACTGGTTGATTAATGTCATAATATGTTAAAACAGGTATTGTTGATATTAATTTTTTAAGATTTTGGAATTCTATTTCGTGATTTTCGGTCCATAACCAAAAAGAGTCGTTTTTTAATAATTTTCTTAAGTGAGTCGTTTCTATAGATAATCCTTTTATGAAAGATCCCAGATAGTTAACCATGCCTAAGAATCTTTGCAGTTCCTTGACTGACTGTGGTGTTGGCATCTTACATATAGCTTTGATTTTGTCATTGTCTGGACTTATTCCTTTTTCAGAAAATGTGTGTCCAAAAAATTTTATTTCTAACACACAAAATTGTGATTTATTTTTGTTGAATTTTAAACCAACCTCATTAGCTCGCTGAAGAACACGTGTTAGTATAATATCATGTTCTTTTTGTGATTTTGAATAAATGAGAAAGTCATCAATATAAATAATGACACCCTCAATATCAGCAAAGAGTTTAGTTATAAGCGCCTGAAAAATTTCCGGCGCGGCATTTATGCCAAAGGGTAAACGCAAAAATCTGTACCTCCCAAATGGGGTAATGAACGTGCATAACATGAACGATTCATTTGTCAAAGGAACCGCCCAGAACCCAGATTTCGCGTCAAGGGAAGAAAAATACTAAGCATTCAATAACTTGGATTTAATGTCTTCTATGGTGGGAAATTGAAAGTGAGGTCTGTATATAGCTTTATTTAGTTGTTTTGGATCTAAGCACAATCTTAATTCCCCGTTGGGCTTAGTAACTATGACAATTGGGTTGACCCACTGTGTTGGTTCATATACCGGGACTATAATATTAAACTTAACGAGCCTTTCTAATTCTTGCTTAAGCAGTCCATGCTATTTGAATGGAACACGTCTGGCGTATTCTATCGCAGGTAAAATATCCGGATTTAAACGAAAACTACATTTTGCTTTAAGACACCCAATTCCTTGAAAAACATCAGAATATTCATTTACAATTTGTTCATGCTTACTAATGTCATTATATATTGAATTGATTTGCTTAATTAGATTTAATTGGACACAGGTGCGTAAACCAAACACTGTTTGACATTTCAAATCAATTACATGAAATTCAATAGAATAGGCTTTTGTATTAATTACACAGGGAATGCAACCCACTCCTTTCACAACTAATTTTTCACCACTGAAAGTTAAGACGTTTGTGTTTGATATCCTTAAGTTATTTGTTTTTGAACCAAGTTTTTTAGATGTTTCTAGTGAAATTATATTAGCTTGCGCACCAGTATCCAACTGTACTTCAATATTTTTATTATTTATTTCTACACTACAATACCAAATACTGTTGTTATCGTTCATCTCTGTCTCGCTTAACAATGTACCGATGTACAGATCTGTGTTTGATGATGATGATGTTACAGCGTTTAAAGTACCGATGTGAAAATCTTCATTTGATGACGTATATTCGCTCTCCTGGTCGTATTCGTGTAAATCAATGACATTGACTTTTTTGATTGACTTACACATGTGCGCAAAATGGTTTGGCTTCTTACATTTTCGGCATATTGTTCCAATAGCGGGACATTTTAATTTATGATGTTGACCACATCGTCCACATGTGTTTGTTTCATTATTTTCATTGGTATTAGTTTTCCATGTTTTTTGTTTTTCTGTTTGATTTCTTTTGTTAGAATGTGCGTATGTTATATTGCGATTTTTATTATACGTGCTGGTATGTAATGCACCAACAAAATTTGTATTTGAAGAATCATTGCCGCTTTCTAATTGTTTCGTTTGTGACCTTGAAATTTCAAGTAATTTGGCAATTTCAATTGCTTTGTCCAGCGTAATTTTGCTTTCACTAAGGAGTCTTTCTTTTATATATCTGAAAGATTCATGCAGACCACATATAAAAATGTCTTTCACGAGTTCATCTTTAAGAGTTTTGAATTCACAGTTGGCACTAAGAATTTTAAGACTTGTTACAAAATCCTCTATGGATTCATCAGCCAGTTGCTTGCGTGTAAAGAAGCAATGCCTCTCCATGGAAATATTTGTTTTTGGAACAAAGTGGGTATCGAACTTTTCTTTGAGACTGTCAAACGTGATCTTGTCGATGTCCTCGTTAAATGAACTAAAGATGTCTACACTTTGGGATCCCATGTGATGTAAAAGTAAGGCTGTTTTACGCTGGTCATCTTGATCTTCGAAACCACTTGCCCGCATGTAAATTTTATATTGAGTTTTCCATTTTGTCCATGCGCTCGCTAGATTAGGAGCTTTAAAGTCCATTGGCTGCATACTAAAACCACTTGCTATATTTTCCATTGTACTTTCTTCTTTTATTGTTTTCAATTCGTTAAACTTATTCATTTAATCATTTAATTTTGTTTTGTATTTAATTTACATCTGACACCATGTGATAATCTTATAATGATGAGTCGGACAAGTTTACTTCAAGACTTTATTATCTAGACTGGCCGTAATGAATAATACAATGATCTATTTTACTCTTCATAAATACAATACATATTGTATAGTAGTATAAACTTATATTAAATGGACTGTGTATGAGTGGATTAACATGTATTCACAACAATGAGTAGCTTGATTATCGATATTCGATGTGTCACCGAAAATTAATGACTGACTTGGTATTTCTTCTACAGAATCAGAAACCTCAACATTTTGATTTTCTTCGAGTGGTGTAAAAAAGTTTGAAATCTTTTGGTTTTTTGTCCAAGATTTTTGCTCCTTTTGTTCTTGTTCCTTAGCTTGCTTCCGTTTTTGAGCTCCACTTAACTGAAATCGTTTCATTGTGCCTACGCCTAGTCATATTCACCGGTAAAAAAGTAAAAATGAATTACGAATAAATGAGATTTGGTAGGTACATTTATTCGCAGAAAAAAAAAAAACCAAAACTGGTAAGCAAGGAATGGTGGGCAGACTAGACTATTATTTAAGAACAGAAATAAATGTGTTTGTATGTGTATTGTTCGGTTGAAAATGATTTATATATTTATTTCTATTTGTAAATACTTGAGTGTTCCAACTTTTGGTAGAGAAGATTATGTTTGATTTAAATTTTGTGGTGCCCCCTCTGTCGTGATGCCCTAGGCCTGGGCCTTGTTGGCCTAAGGGTAAATCCAAGGCTGCTTGCAATACTTTCAAACAATAAATAAAAAGATATCACGAACGGCAGCTGCGATACGGCGGGCAAATGGTGCATGCAGCGTTCTACATATATCGCGTGGCTGAACGCAGCAGTGGATCGTATTCACAATCCACATATCGCTTAGGTGTGTGCCATTTGTATAGTTTACATGTGCATCATCTGTTTGGTGATCGCCACCGCCACCGCAGCCGCTTTGGTTTGCGCGAGCCTTTAAGCTCCACGAAACAATTAAACAAAATTACTTTTCAATTGATAATTAATAATTTTTTTTTTAAACAAAATTTAAGCACGCGATATCGACTCTTTTACCTCGTCGCCACTGTTATGTATGTAAGAGCATAATAATAATTAATTAGGAGAAACACACGGTACGAGAGTTCAGCTAAAACTGAAGTTTATTTAATGTTTAAACCAACTAACATGATATTATATGTATGTATATATGCATATAACTATTTACTATGGCGTGAGTACATTATTATTATAGCATTTGCATGGATTGTGTATACGTCTAATTTAATGTATTGTAAATACATAGGTATATATTATATGTAGGATGACATATCTTACTAATATTATTATAACTATTATCATGCTTTTTCCATTATAACTTTAACTTAATTAATTATTATTATTAAATATGAATTGCCAAACTTATTTGAATTTACCCTATTTTGTTTGCAAATCCATTTTTATATAATTTTGAGTTACTTACTGTTCATTGAATAAGGAGAGCATTAGAAGTCACGCAGTTAAGAAGAAAAGAAGTGTTAAGCTTAAAAGAAAAGTCCCGCGAAGATTATTGTAAAATTATTTAACGACCTATTTCATTTTATATTAAACTAAATTACCTAACTTTTTTTTAAATTGCTATTTCTTTCTTTTGAATTTAAATAAATATTATAAAATTATAAAAGAAAAGTCATGTTTAATTTCTTCCCTTCAATTGGTGTCAGAAGTGATTAACTGAACAGCAGTGCCGTGTCAAAAAAATAAATTACAGTGAAATTTAACTTAGTACGATACAAAAAATTAGTGCTAAAAGTCTTGCATAAAGCTAAGAAATAAGAAATATAAAATTTCAAGAATCGTAAGAATGTGAAATGTGTGAAACCCTAAAACCAGAAACGTGAATAATTGTGCTATAGAAAAGAAAAAAAACCTAGTGGAAAGAGAGCTACAAGTGATAACAAATTAGAAAAATTAAATTAAAATTACCTAAAAGTGAAAAATTGTGAGAGGAAAGAAAAAATTAAAAATTCATGCATATGCTCCAAACTGTTAAAAAAAGAAGTTTAAAATTACAGCTTTTTCACAATAGCGGATGAGATCGTTTTTTTTTTTATTGCATGAAGAACAATTATCATTATTATAGTGTAGGTGTAACTCAAGCATAGAAAATTGAGTCAACATTGCTTTTGAGTGGAATGCACACTGCACAGCACACGTTACGATTGCATAAGTCAACTTTAAACTCAAAAAGCTCTACCTACAGATTTTCGATTACTTTTGCATGTACTTGTCAATTATATAATTTTGCATTGTGAATTCAGTTTTTTTTTAATTGGCACAAAATAAGCACATTTCGCATGAATGGAAGATTTAAACAAATTAAGTACTAAAGACCTACAAAGATTACTTAAAGAAAGAAATTTATCATACCGGTATAATTTAAAGAAGGAATTAGTCGAAAGGTTGTATCAGGCTATTCTTAATGAAACGTTTGGAAGTTTAGAGTCTACGGATAAAGAAAAAGTTCAGGGAGAGGGAAGCTCAAACTATACAACAGAAAATAATAGTGAAGATAAAGAGTTAAATATAGGCAAAGACGTAGAACCGTTGAAGGATATTCAGGAAGTTGAAGCTGGGAATAAAGTTGCTAAAGAAGTTGTTGTTGTTGTTGTTAGGCCATCGGAAAATATGGCTGAACAAAATAATTTTGTATTCAAGGATGTTGAGGATTCTCTTGATCATTTTAATGGTGAATCGGGGAAAAATTTTGCTGTATGGTTGAAGGATTTTGAGGATATTGCGACCGTTTGTAATTGGAACGAAATTCAAAAGTACCTATATGCGTACCTAGGCGTTTGCTGCGAGGAGCTGCAAAGTTGGCAGTGGAATCCAAAAATGGAATAGCAGTTGGGAAAAATTAAAAAAATTTTTGGATAGTGAGTTCCAGGATACACCATCCTGCATAAGCTTACATAAAACACTGCAATCTCGTAAGAAAAGGCCGAACGAATCCTTCTTGGAGTACATGTACGCTATGAAACAAATCTCGATGAAAGGAAATTTTGATGATGTCTCGCTGATTGCTTATATAATTCAGGGTATCTCAGACAGCCCTTATAACAAAACAGTTTTGTATGAGGCAACTACTTTAGATGAGCTTAAAAAAAAGTTTTTGGTATACGAAATTATAAGAAGTCAAATAAATACAAGTTATAAGAATCAAGGCTATAGTTCTCAAGGTGTAACAGCTTCGACGTCCAATAATATTAAAAATACATCCAACCAAAGGCGATGCACAAATTGTGGATCTATGTCTCACCAGCAGCAGTCTTGTCCAAATAAAAGTAAGGGAGCTAGGTGTTTTTCTTGCAGTGAGTTTGGGCATATTGCGCCGAATTGCCCAAAAAAAGACAACAGGACTCCAGCAGAAAATAATAAAAGCAACGTTAAGAGAATTAATAAATTGGATTGCTGCGTACAGATTGTTATGGCTGGGGAATCATATGATGTTTTGGTGGACACAGGAGCTGATGTGTCTCTGATGAAGGAAAGCGTTTGGAGAAGAATTGGTGCGGTTGAGATCAACGGACTTGGAGAATGTTTGTTCGGGTTTGGCGATGGAAAAGCGAAGAAAACGTATGGATCTTGCTTGATTCAATTTTCAATTGAAGAGAATATACATGAAGTTCGTTTTCACATTATTCCGGATGAGTGGATGTCAGATAACATGATTTTAGGAAAAAAATTTCTGAAAAATGCTAAGGTTATTATCGAAGATGGAAAGATTCTCATCAGTACAAAACCTATTACAGTAGATCTGGAAGAAAACGATATGTCAAGAATAAATGTTGTGGAGGTGATAGATAAGGGAAAGGATGCAGTTATTACGGAAGTAGAAGATAATCTTAAACATATTGCGGATTCACAGTTACGTAGCGAGGTAGTTGAGCTTGTGAAAAGTTACACCCCTAAGAAGCCGAGAGGTAAGTCACATGTTAAGATTAAAATTGTTTTATCTGATGATAAACCAGTTTACCAAAAGCCTATGAGGTTAGCTATGACTGAAAGAGAAGATGTAAAGAGGCAGATAAAGGACTGGATGATGGAAGGTATAATTCGTTCTAGTAGTTCCGATTATGCTAGTCCTATTGTGCTTGTCAAGAAGAAAGACGGAACAAATCGAATATGTATCGACTACCGTTTACTTAACGCAAAGATTATAAAAGACAGACATCCCTTGCCTTTAATGGAAGAAATTTTAGAGGATTTAGTAGAGGGCCTTTGTTTTACAGCCCTAGATTTTAAAAACGGATTCTTTCATGTTGAGATCGATGAAGAAAGTCAAAAATATACTGCTTTTGTTACTCCCGACGGGCAATTTGAGTTTTAAAAGCTCCTTTTGGGTTATGTAACTCTCCATCAGTCTTCCAGAGGTTTGTGAACGCCGTGTTCGAAAAACTTGTTCGCTTAGGATAGCTCCACATGTACTTAGATGAAATTGTTATACGAGCTAAAAATGAGGCAGAGTGTTTGCAAAGACTGAAATTAGTTCTTGAAGTAGCTGCGGAAAATGGACTCCTCTAAGATTGGAAAAAGTGCAGATTTTTAACTCCAAGAATAGAATTTCTGGGTCATATTATTGAAAATGGATCTATGAGGCCTTCAAAATAAAAATTGCAAGCTGCTCAAAAGTTCCCTAGGCCGGATACAATCAAAAAAATACAGTCTTTTCTCGGGCTTACAGGATTCTTCAGGCGTTTTATACAGGACTATGCCATCATCGCTAAGCCATTATCTGATTTGCTGCGGAAAGATGTTAAGTTTTGCTTTGGTCAAGATCAAGTTTTGGCTTTTGAAAGTCTCAAGGAGGCACTTTGTAAAGATCCAGTGTTAAAACTGTTTAACCCACAGTTAGAGACAGAATTACATACGGATGCGAGTAAAATCGGATTTGGAGGTGTTTTTCTTCAGCGGCATGATGACTATTTGCTACATCCAGTTTTTTATATAAGCTTTAAGTCATCTAAGGCAGAATCCAGTTACACAAGTTATGAGCAAGAAGTTTTAGCTATTATAAAATGTTTAGTAAAGCTAAGGGTTTATTTGTTAGGCTTGAAGTTCAAAATCTACACAGACTGTAAAACTTTCACATCAACAATGAAGAAAAGGGAACTTTGTACGCGTGTGGCTAGGTGGACATTATTCCTACAAGATTTTGACTGCGAGGTTCTTCACAGAGCAGGAACAGCTATGAGACATGTTGATGCGTTAAGTCGCTTTCCAATTGTTATGAGAATCGAGGATGGTATTTTGCATCGTATTAGGAGAGGTCAAGAAACGGATGAGTTTTGTGGACTAGTTTCCAAGATCCTGGAGAAAGAAAGAGAATATGAAAACTTCGTGATGAGAAGTGGTGTTTTGCACAAATTCGTGGAAGGAGGATACTCTTTAGTTGTGCCGAAGGGTCTTCAGAAGGAGGTGTTAAGGAACATTCATGAGCAAGGACATATAAATTCCAAGAAAGTCGAAGTTTTGGCAAAGAAAGAGTTCTTTATTTCAAGGATGTCAGTGAAGATCAAACAAGTTATCTCAAATTGTATTCCCTGTATTCTTGCATCACGAAAAAGTGAAAAAGTGGGAAGCAGGAATGCTTACTTAATCCAATTGAGAAGTTTGACGTGCCTTTAAATACGTATCATTTGGACCATCTAGGGCCGCTTCAGTCAACTGCAAAGAGTTATAAGCACTTATTTGTGATTGTAGATGGTTTTTCCAAATTCACTTGGATTTTCCCCGTGAAGTCAACTGGTGCTGATGAAGTACTTAAAAAGCTTATGTTGCAGAGTGAAACATTTGGTGATCCAGCACGTATTATAACGGATAAAGGGTCAGCATTTACTTCCAATGCGTTCAAGGAGTACTGCGAAGAGAAGAATAAGTAAGTAAGTAAGTAAGTAAGTAAGTATTCATTTATTGATTCGTTGTTTTGATACATTTGTTAACAATTGAATGAATTTAAAGCTATGGCATTGCCGTCAGCTCGGTTAGCAATTTGAAATAAATGTATATAAAAGATTCTTTTCATTACAAAATAATAAATAAGTATGACTATTCAAATTCAGATATAAGCAATATCCTATACATGGAAATATTTTTCAAGAATGATGCGAGGATTTTCCAGTCAGTTCCGTTCAAAAGCTTTATTGTTTCTTGCATTGTAATATGCAATCCGCAATATGCAATCCGTTGGGGTGCAAAGATGGGACATATACTGATAAAATGAAAGCAGTCTTCCTTGGATTTGAGATTACATAAAGAGCAAAATTGGTTGAAACTTCCATTGTAAGGTGCTCCGTTAAGTCCTAAGAGTTCACATCTTGCTTTGAAAATGATGGAAATTTCGTTGTAACTTAGTGAGTCTTGAAAAAAGTTTGCTTGATTTAAGCTCATATTGAGTTGGGAGTACAGGACTCTATTGATGGAATTGCGCGCGTTAGCTTTAAAACCATCCCGTACAGAGTTTTCGTGTTTTGAAATTATGCGATATAGCTGTTCCTTCAAATCAACCAAGTTTCTTCCATCCATAGGCACTTCCTCATCAAAACTGGTTGCCATATCTTTCCATTTCCTCATCCACCAATCCTCATTTCGAATTTCGTATCGGAGCATTTTTTTGGACAGGCGCTCATCTGGTTGACTAAAAACTTTTACGATATAATCTGCTTGAGTCTTCAAAGTACTAGTAAAGAGTTGAGGAAGTCCTGTTTCTATGTATAACGCATAGCTTGGGGTTTTCAGGGGAAGGTTAAAAAGTTTTTTTAAGAAATTTCTGTTAAATTTTTCAATCGTTTCGTACTCTTCCATACCCCACACTTGAGCGGCATAGCAAAGCGTAGTCTTCACAACAGCATCGAATATTTTGTATTTCGTGGAGAGTGGGATTCGTTTGTTTGAAAAAACATTTCTCCACGAAAGATTTACCATACTTTGGCATGTATTGGTTTTTTCAACTAAATGTTCGTTATAGTCCATCTTTGTATTAAGTTTCACTCCTAAATACTTATATTCGTTAACCATTTCCAGGGGGTTACCATTGAAGTACCAATTATAACTGTTCTGGCTCCTAGAAGATCTCGAAAATACCATAATCTTAGATTTATCAGTGTTAATTAGAAGATCCCATTTGCAACAATATTCTGATAGACGATTTATCATTAGTTGTAATACATCGGGTGACTCAGATAGTAAAACCAAATCATCGGCATACAGCCGTACGTTGATTGACATTCCAGATATCCGAACTCCACCAGGAAGACAATTCACTATGTCATTGATGAACAGTGAAAACAAAAGAGCACTGAGGAGACATCCTTGTTTGACACCATTGTCTGTTGTGAACCATTTTGAATATACTGACCCATCCCAGACAGCTGCTTTTGAGTCGAAATACATTTCTTTTATTGCGTGGATAAATTTTGTCGAAATTCCTATTTGCGTGAGCTTATAAAAGAGAGCATTCCGGTTTACCAAGTCAAAAGCTGATTTGAAATCGACAAAGATTGCGTAAACCTTTTTGTTCCTAGCTTGAAAAGCTTTGACGATCGACGTAATTGTGAAAATGTGATCGATGGTGGAATAGTTTTTCCTAAAACCAGCTTGAAATTCGGAGAGGATATTGTTGACGTCGACCCACGATTCCAATCTATCTGCTAGAACCCCACAGAACAATTTTGCCAGGACATTCATAAACGAGATTCCTCGATAGTTTTCAACCAGGTCCAGAGCTCCTTTTTTGTGTCTCGGGAAGATCACTGACTTTTTAAATGAACTAGGGATGTCCTCATTTTGAAACGCTTTGTTGAATAGGATCTTCAGTTGGTCGATGAAGCTCGGAGGGGCGTTCTTGAAAAATTCATATGCGATACCATCTTCGCCAGGGGCTTTTCCATTTTTCGCTCTGTGAATAACGGCATATATTTCAGAAACTGTTATTTCTTGGTCCAAGTATTCGTTTCTTACCAAAGGTTCCGCAAAGTGGTAGTTCAGTATCGACTTGCCATAAAGGAGACTTTTGAAGTATACTGATAGGTCATCGGCAGTCAGTCCAATACCTATTGCGAAATTGGATACATTTATCTCTTTCGTGATCTTCCAGAATTCCTTAAAACTTTTCGTTTCACCAAGTCTACATGCTTGTTTATTTTCGTATGCAGTTTTCTTTTTCAAACACATTTCTTTGTAGCGAGAATTTGCATCGACATACGATTTTTTTAAAGCTTGGGTGTTGGAATTCCGCATAGCATTAAGGAGAGAAAATGATTTTTTACGACATTTCATGCATTCATTGTCGAACCACTTTTGTTTGAATTTTGAAATTCCATTATGAGCCATAGATGATGCAGAGCTCCTAATGCAGCTCATAAGTTGGTTTGAATGTACTTCAGTTGAATCAGAACATACATTCAAGGTTGACATATGATGTTGTAAATTTTGTTGGTATTTTTCCGCATCTTCCTGCTTCCACTTCAATCTAGGGATAAGTTTCAGAATTCTTTCTTGGTTGGAACTTTGATTGGTCCAAACGACGGTAATGGGCATGTGGTCAGAAAAGTTTTGGTGCTGTACCTCGAATTTTGTTATTAAGTTGACCCAAATGTTATTTGCCGCACAGTAGTCACTAACGGAGTTGCCCTGTCCACCATAGAAAGTAAAATTACCATCGTTATCACCATTCGTACATCCATTTAACACTATGCAATCATACAACTGTAGCATTTCTAGGAAATGTGTGCCGTTTTGGTTGTGTACAGCGTCTTTTGATGATCTGTTAACAGGATTTAATAAGGAGTTGTTAATACTTTGGGATGTGATGATTTGTAGGTTGCTGATTCTCGCATTGAAATCTCCAATCAATAAAATGCTTTTTCCTGCAAAGTGCTGCATAATGGTGTTCAAACGTTCGTGATCTTCATTCCAATGATTGCAGTTTATATAGAACGGAATAATGTACATATTATTTTCACTTAGAATTTTCACAATAGTGACTCCTTCATGTTCCTCAAAGTTATAGGTTTTTAATAGCGCTGTTTTTATCCCAAATACACTGCCTCCACTTGCTCGTCCTTTAACATTAACTTTTATTGCAGCTTCCCAAACTAACTTATATCCGCTAAAGTATTTTGTAAATTTGCTAAGGTTTTCTTTAGTTACATGAGTTTCGAATAGAAAGAATAAATCAAAGCTTTTAATATAACTGAAAAAATCTACGAACATGAGTTTATTATTTAAACCTGACACATTATACGACAAAATATTACAATTATTAATAGTTAGTGAGCTGACGGCATCACAATTTCAATTTTGTAACATAGTACTAGAACTTTTCGAGTTTCTTAGAAGTGGCATCCCTGGAGTAGTATCAACTGGTCTATACCATTCGTTATGACGTCCGTTTGACATCACTATTTGTTTGACAGCTCCGAAGTCCATTTGACCAAACATTTCTCGAAGTTTATTTTCACCGTCCTCATTTTCGTATTTTAGTGTATTATTATTATTTAAATAAAAAGATTTATTCGAAATTATTAGATTATTGTTTTTTATTTGAATCGCTTCAGTTGGTTGTTTTGACTTTATAGCCTTCCTGTAGCCAAGTAGGATTCTGCGTTTGTGTTGTGACCGTTTTGAAAGATCGCGTTGAACGAAGACACCTGTGCCTTTGAGTTTAGCGGAGTTCCGCAGCATAGTCAAAGCATTCTTGTTGGAGCCAGTGTCAATTTTAAGCTTTATAACCGAGTTATTTTCGCTTAATTTAATGACATCCGAAATTTGTTGAGTTTCTCCTAATAGACGGCGGCGTGTGATACTTTGGATCTTTTCTTGTAGATCAACATTTTCGTTCGGGATTGTAACGATGATGTTTTTTCCTTTAATTTCGCGGCTTTGAAGTTCAAGCTCCTCCTCTAAAATATTGCACCTGGTTTCGAAGCTTTGGATTTTTAGGTTTAGTTCTTCGTTTTGTTTTTTTAAACAGTCGATCTCGGCATTTAGTGTTTGTACATCATCTTTGGTGGCCAGGTTGACGATTGCTTTTGGCAATTCAGTGCTCAGCGAGAGATCGACTATCATTTTAATCTTTTGCAGATCAGCTTCGGAAATTGACATGATTCGTTGTTGATTATTATTTTGATTGTATGCAAGTGATAATGATTTTTTGCAGGTGTAGTTTTGTTCTGGAGAAGTTTGGCTTAATTTTCTTTTTTGGTCAGTCATGTGACACAGATATCAGCCTTAAAGATTTGTTTATAAGTTTAAACTACTTAGTTTACCTGTTTATTTGACACTTTTCTTAAATAAACTTATAAAAGAACTTGGAAAACTAAATTTTATAAATTTTGCGAGTTAGTTATTACTTGTAATTTAAAAATTAGCAAGAGCGATATGAAAATTGAACCATTCACTTTTACAACAGTGTTGCCAACCTCAGAGAGGAATATAATGCATTCGTTAGTCACCACAGGCGTTCCTCGAGGCAACGGCCAAGTCGAAAGAAGAAATAGATCTATCGTCGAAATATTGTCAAAGCTGTCAATTGAGGCTCCAGATAAATGGTTTAAGCACATTCCGAGACTACAACGAGTAATAAACTCTACCATAAATCGAAGTACGAATAGAACGCCATTTGAGCTTATGTTTGGAGTCCCAATGAAAAATGTTGAAGCTACGGATATAAGGAAAATCGTGGAAGAAGAGTTTTTGGAGGAGCGAAAAGATATGCGAAGTCAAGCGAAGGAGCAGATAGCGAAAGTTCAAAACGAAAACCGAACAGTATTTAATCGCAAGAGAACACCAGCCGCAAAGTATAGTCTTCACGATCTGGTGGCAATTAAAAAAACTCAGTTTGCTCCAGGAACGAAGATCTATCCAACATACTTGGGACCGTATGAGATCGTCAAAGTGAAAAGAAATGATCGCTACGATGTGAAAAAAGTCGGAACTCACGAAGGTGCAAACTCAACGTCAACCTGAGCTGATCTTATGAAACCATGGAGAGATGAAAATTATTCCGAAAACGAAGAAGATGAAGATGACAGCGATGTTGATGCCAATACTGATGAAGAGACCAATCTGCTAAGATGATAAGTCGACTGTTCGTCTGGGGCAGCCGAAAAGAAGGATGGCCGAATGTAGGATGACATATCTTACTAATATTATTATAACTATTATCATGCTTTTTCCATTATAACTTTAACTTAATTAATTATTATTATTAAATATGAATTGCCAAACTTATTTGAATTTACCCTATTTTGTTTGCAAATCCATTTTTATATAATTTTGAGTTACTTACTGTTCATTGAATAAGGAGAGCATTAGAAGTCACGCAGTTAAGAAGAAAAGAAGTGTTAAGCTTAAAAGAAAAGTCCCGCGAAGATTATTGTAAAATTATTTAACGACCTATTTCATTTTATATTAAACTATATTACCTACCTAACTTTTTTTTAAATTGCTATTTCTTTCTTTTGAATTTAAATAAATATTATAAAATTATAATATTATTATAATAATTATATCAATAGTAATGTCTGTGCTATAGATTCAAATTGTCTTAACACATATTTTCTTTCTCATGGTGCCTCTACGCAAGACGAAATATGTAATTTAAACAATTTAAACCCATTGACTGTTTTGAATAGAAGATCCAATGTGTTGCCTTTAGACTTTTATTGTGTACAAGAAATTGATGTTCTTAAGGTTGTGAATAATATTAAATCAAATGCTGTAGGTATTGACAGAATCTCGCTTAAGTTTATCAAGATTATTTTGCTACATATTCTTAAGGTTCTAACTCATCTTAAAAACTCTTGCATTACGACTTCTATCTTTCCAGCGTCTTGGAAAAGAGCCAAGGTGAACCCAGTAGCCAAAACCTCTAGATGCAAGAGTGCTGAAGATTACAGACCTATAAGTATTCTGCCTTGCTTTTCGAAGATTTTAGAAATCATCATTCGAAACCAAATAAACAATCATATTTCTGCTAACAATCTTCTGAGTGATGTTCAGTCTGGCCTTAGAGCCAATCACAGCTGTTTAACTGCAACAGTAAAAATACTAGACGATATAAGACTTGAGTTTGACAAACATTATTTAACTATCTTATGTCTTTTGGATTTTTCCAAAGCCTTTGATAGTGTAAATCATAATATTCTCTTAAGCAAATTGGCTAATATGTTTGGTTTAAGTCATTTATCCACCATGTTTATTAAGAGCTATTTATCTGAGCGGACACAAATTCTTCAAATAGAGAATGACAGTTCTGACCCATTATTAGTTGGCGCAGGTGTTCCTCAGGGATCCATTCTGGGACCACTGTTATTCTCGTTATTTATAAATGATCTGCCAGAGGTCTGCAGAAATGTTTCTATACATATCTTTGCAGATGATGTGCAGATATATATGTCGTGTCCCATTGGCCTTTATGAAGACTGTGTCCTTAGAATGAATGAAGACTTGGAGGGAATTGGAAATTGGGCATCTTACAATAAATTAATTCTTAACCCAGATAAAACGAAGAGTATAGTTTTTTTCAAAACATAAAATTCAAACCTCATTTTTGCCACCTATTTCACTATCTTCTAAAATAATACCATATAAAGAAACCGCAAAGAGTCTTGGAATCCACCTTAACTCTCAACTGTCTGCTGCTGATAATTTTAACTCCATCGTCAAATCAATTTATGGAGGTATTAGACGGCTAAATGCTTCTGCTAGGTTCACACCCCAAGCTACTAGGATGAGACTTGCTAAAACCTTATTGGTCCCAATCATTAATTCTTTGGTGCCAGGTAGAAAGGGGTTAAGTCAGAAATAGTAGTTTTCCACAAAATGAGATTGAATTTTGAAAACTTGTTTCTTTATCTAGATATTCTTTTTTAGAAAGATGAATGATGCAAAACAGTCATTAAAACGGTTGTTTATAATGGCATAAGGCTGTTGACAAAAAAAAAAATTGGTACTTACCGATTTTTGGATGACTTATCCCCTTAGAGCCAATGGTTTTTTTGTAACTTATTGAAATAAAGTTTTGTTTGAGGAGTTAAGTCAAGAAAAAAATCTTTGCATACAAAAATCTCAGTTTAATTCATAAAACATAAAATAAATTCAAATACAAATAAATTAAATTGTGATCTTATTAGATAAGTGTTTATGTTTGGTCATCCTCTTCGTCGAACAAATCGGGATCTTCATCTGCTGCCTCTTCCGAAGTTACCAAGTTTTTATAAATTTCATGGAAAACCGTTTTCAAAGCAATAAAGAAGCTCGTTGTGTAAATACTTTTGACCTACCTCTTATTATGAATTACTAGCAAACACATGCCCGCTTCGCTGAGCACATTTCAATTTTCAAATAGCCTGTTGCCTCTAAAAAAAAATGCAGTTTAGCCAAGAGGCGTATACAATTCTTTCAATTTGTCAGGCTTGAGAAATGCTAAAATTAAAGGGTATAGAAAGAAAACTTTGAATAAAATTGTTTTTTTTTTTTAAATTTCTTACATTTTATTCTAATGCTTTCTTATAAACAACATTTTTTTTTTACCATCTTTTACATAAATAAAAAGTGCGGTCGGTTTCCATACTCTAGAACACCCAACATACAGTTGACCATTAGAAAACACCTGATAGTGTAAAAATCAATACCGCACATTTTCAAAGACTGACCTTGGGCTTTATTTATAGTGACGGCAAAAGCAAGGCGAACAGGAAATTGAAGACGTTTAAAATCAAATGGCAAATCAGATGGAATGATTGGAATTCTGGGGATCAAAACACATCTTCCCATCATCACATCTTCTTCTAAAATAGATGCATTAATTTCAGCGACATCTTTATTTTTGCCAGCCAGTATAGCTCTTTCACTAAACAAAGTGACCCGCCAACATAATCATGGCACCGCCAAATAAAACTTGGCTACCTCGCAAATCTTTCAGGGTTCGATCTAAAGCTTCAAGTGACTTTTTGTGTGCCATTGTAAACTCATCCCATACAATAATCTTACACATTACACAGTTTTTGAATTACATGTAGGCGTTAACCTGGATGTTTAAAGGCAATTTAAGTGCCAGAATGCGCTGTAGGACCACCATCTAATAACGTAGCTCCGCTGATCTTTGAGTATCATTTTCAGGCGTAAAATACACGCGTTGGCCGTTCTTAAGATGAACCGTAAAATGAACCACTGCTGGATATCTCGCATGTATCGGAAACGACAAAATACGCCACATTGCTTCGATACTGCTTATATAGCGTCCCATTTAATATTTAGTGATTCCATTGTTCCTATTGTCAGTAACTACTGCAATATAAGCCATGTCGCCTCCCTTCGTTACCTACATATTTGCAGATGTACTTTATCGATTTTAAGAAGTTACAATACTTGACGATATAATGATTTTTCCATCGTTTCTGGTAATTGTCTCCGATACAAATTCTCTTGGGAAACGCTTCTAGCACTTCCCATTAACACTTCCCATTAATACATGGTGAACTGGTATTTATTGTACCACGCAATCAATTTTTTACGACAACTTCGTACAATTCTAGATCAATAGTTCGATCAGCGATCTCCGATGATTTGACTTCATCAATCTGATTTGTCGTGATTTTAGTCACCAACCAATTTAAGTTGTGTGCATGAGGTAGACCTCTTTTCTGCCACTCGATAGAATACATCAAACATCTTTTTATTTATAAAAATTACACAGAATTTTATAATGTTGCATTTTTTGCAAATGTTGCATAATGATTCATAATTATGCACACTGTGCAGTTATGATCAATTATTGAATTTGCTGATTAATTGATTACATGGTGGCAAATGCATTTGCAACATATGCAACATACGTAACATACATGGTATTATGTTTTTTCCATACAAACCTGGTGCAAATAAATATCTTTCCAGCGAAAACAGAATCTTCAAATTCTGTGTTGTCAAATTCGAGATATAAATGGTCAAACATAAATCAAACTCATTTTTATATATATCAATAAGATAAGATAAGATAAGATATAAGAAGAAGATTAAAGTTTCTAGTAAAAATTTTAGTATTTAAGAATATATTCTAATATATTCGTAAACACTTTTTCATATGTATCTCAACACAATTTGGTTTACGTGGTATCACTGAGAGATTTATGTCATTATCTTTTGAAAACTTTTGTTATATTGCGTTTGGTACTAAAGGGCTAAGATGACTTAATCTCTTAGGAGCATCTTATTTATTTCAAAATACAGAAGTAGAATAAATACTAAAGAGTTAAGTCCACTTACGCCGTTAATACCGAACGGTTTTAAAAAATTACTGACTTATACCCTTTGTACATAATAATTTACATATGAAGGAGTTAAGATTGACTTATGCCAATAGGACCAAACGAAAGAGAAAAAAAAGTGACTTAAATCCAATAAAAACCACAAAACGGATTTTTTTGACTAAACCTCTTTCTACCTGGCCCCAGAGAATTTTGAATAAATAAATAAAAAAAAAATTAAGGCGGATTCTCTAGCAACCTATCTCAATTAATTTTAATTCTACTGCCTTTTGATCCTGTTCAAAAGTGAACGGATACATGGCAGGGACCCAAGATTTTTACTTGCTCTATAGGGCAAGTATTGGTTTCGTGCAGAAAAAAAAAATCGAGGTTTTAATCAACAACTTTTTTAGGTTTTACCAAATTTTTCAAAAATGAGTTCTTCTCATTGGTCGAAAAGTTTGTTTTCATCGTACTATTGCACCCACAGAGCAAGTACGCGCGACCCATCGGCATTTTATTTCTTTGCCAAAAGCCTAGACGACCTGAGAGATTTTCGCATCTTGTCAACTGTCCCTGCATCTAAGCCCTTACACTCCATTTCTTACGCTAACTCATCTTTCTCTAACCTATTAATGTCCATTTTGAATCTAGTAATAAGAAAAAACTGCTCCACTAAATAAAAAAAAAAAAAAAAATTAAACTATTATTCAACGCTCTAAGCTCAAATCAAACTTAAAAAAGTTCACAGTAATAAATAAAAGAAACACAAAAAGACTCAAAATAATTATCAATAAAAGAAAGAAAAAACTTAAACAAAACTCAAAAAAAAAACAAATCAATTGAAAAAAAATACTACTTCTCACAAAAAATATTTTTAAAATGGTACCACTTTTTTTTAAAGTGGCAACTCCAAAAACAAAATTAATGCTTTGTTAAAATACAATACGAGGGAAAGAGACAAACGTATTTCAATTCCTCGTGCCAAGACAAATCAATATTTATCAATAAAAAACTAAAGTAAAATTAAGCAAAAACTAATTAAACACAAAATCAAAATAAAATGTAAAATGAAAATTTAGAAAAAGGCAATATAAAGAGAAAAGAAATAAAAATAAAAAAACGATATCTACCACTCTGATTATCTGCACCGCCAATCATCACTGTTACCAAACACAAATTATTTCTTCCTGCTTAAGCACACGGTTTCCTGATGTTTTTGTGTACCTATATGAGAATATAAAAAAAAACCAGGCAGTAAAACACTTTTTTTTATGAAAAACAAGAAAAAACAATGGTTTTCCCTTAACCGCAGACACAAAGAACAATAACAAGCCAAGAAGATTTTCCACAATCTGCTTCCACACAAAAACTTATAATGCCCCAAGTTGGGTGGCCAATTTGTTTAGATATACACTTTACCGCGAATTTAATTTACCTTTACAATTAATAATTATTATTAGCCGACGGACTGAAAAACCGCGAACTGGGATTAATGGAATCCCAAACAAGTAAACAAGAACAAGATAGCAAATGAAAAAAAGCGAATAAACAATTTGCGCAGCCAGCGCACCGAAAGTTGAAATCGATAATGATATTGGATATTGGACTTGAAACGCCAAAAAATAAGAGAATGGGAGAGGATGAAATAAAAAAAGAGCAAACAATGATTTGTGTCAACAGAACAGAGATTCGATTGATGAAATTTTATTTTTATTCAATTGTATTGATGATAGAATTCAATTTACTGTCGAACGTGAATTTTTGAATAATATTCCGTTTTTAGATATGACAGTATTCCGTGATGAAAAAGAAAAAACATTTTTTACAAGATGGTATAGGAAGCCTGTCTCATCGGGACGTTTGTTGAAATACAAATCAATACACCCAATGAACCAAAAAATAAGCACAGCGTACGGACTCATCGATTGTGTCCATCGCCTAAGTCACGCACGTTTCTCAAAGGACAACGAGAAGCTATTGATTGAAATGCTTGTAAGAAACGATTATCCATTAAGGCTTGTAAGCCGTTTAACCGTTTAATCAACCGTTATATCACTTACAACAATAGCAGCTACTGATAACAACATTATAAGTCGATACTCCTTACAGTTCGTTCCAAACGTATCACAATCTATTGCAAGATCCATCACCAAAACTTGTGACAACGTTCGCATTTCTTTCAAAAATTCGAACAATGTAGGTGGACTTTATTCGAAGTTGAAACAAAAGCAGCTCGTCGGTGACTTCGTAAATGTTGTATATCATGTACCATGCAATGGCTGTAATAAGTGTTACATGGGTACTTCCTCGCAAAAAGTAAAAGAACGCATGAATCAACATTAATCAGACGTCACCAACAATCGGATAGCAAGGAGTGCCTTGGCCAAGCATGCTGCCACTTACTAACATAATTTCAATTTTGAAAAGGTTCACATACTCGAAAGTGAGAAATTCTACCGAAAACGTATGATTTTAGAGAAATACACATAAAAGCTTGTAAAAATTGTGTAAATTCTAAAAGTGTAGAATCAAAAAATTTTAGTGATATTTATATGAACCTTTTTAAGAAACTTTCATAAATTTCTTAAAATATCTTAAAATATCCAAAATATTTAACTACTTATCTGTTTGTAAAATTTGAATCACCCTGTATATGATCCACCAACTGAAGCTTGTCAATTTCATATGGAAAATTTTGACATTTCCTTCACTTCAAATAATTGTTTACGTATTGCTGATCAAGTTTGCTTAAGATTTTCCCCTTTTTATTTATTAAATTATAATAATTTTACGTATCAATGCTAGCTCATAATTTTTGTTAAAAAATATTGTTTATATGGCTGTTGTTGAGAAAGTATCTTTACAGACACAGTTGATATTTCTTATACAGTAAGTGCTAACATTATATTTTTTCAAGTGAAAATTGATATATATATGTATAAATGTTATAATTATGGATCCAGTCTCCTGTTCCAGGCCCTGAAGAAGATTCTAACCAGAATCGAAACGTCGGCAAATATTAAATAAACATCGACTTAAAAACAAAGACTGCATTTGGCTTTTATTATTATTAAACAATATCTTGCAGTCGGTAGCCTCCACCTTTGTTTGGCATAGTTCGTCGTAGTTTTCTATAGGTTGACATTGCAAGTTTTTCAGTGAAGCTTTTCTAGATGGTGGCTTCCATACAACGAGCCGTTCAGTTTTAGCCAACTTTTTTTGTTTATAAACGTATAAACACTTTGTTAATTGTAGCCAGATCAGAAGGGGTGAAAAACTTCTTGCATCTATTAAGAAAGCCTAAGCATCTTGCAGCATTCTTGGCAATCTCAAGTATTTGATCATTCCATTGAAGGTTGTCACTGATACACTTACCGTGTACTGATAGCTTTTCGGCCTCCTTGATGCAAGTACAATTTGGATAATAACATAGAGTGTATGTTAAGCTTTGACGAAAAAAGACAGCATTGAGTTTTCGACGCATTAATCTAGACACGATTTCTAATACCCCAGTTCACAATGCTATTTAAATCAGAGCTTATTGAGCTTATCAAAAGATGTCCTAGTTTTAACACGTCCAAAGGCGAAGGCCGTGAATTACCAAACGTATATGAAAAGCTGAGGGCAGAGTTATCAGCAAAACAGTTAAATGGATTAGAAGTCACAAACAAAAGATCATTTATAAAAATGAGAAAGACAGTCGGAGAGAGAACGGAGCCCTGGGGCACACCAGCATTTATTTTGTGGAAATTAGACTTAAAACCGTCTAATACAACTTGTATCGAAGGGTCCAGAAGATAGCTTCTAGTCCAACGAATAAGAGGATCATCGATGCCACGCCATGTCTAGCTTTAGAATCCCTGCTTAACTGATACGCCTTATCAAGATGTATTGGAAAATGCCCTCTGTTCCGTCCAAGTTGGTAAGGACTCTTCTGAAACTTTCGAAACCACCAGAGAGCTAAGACAAGGTAACGCACTGTCATGCAGCTGTTTTACATTGTGCTGGGAAATGTCATACGGAACACTCATGCAAGCACATCGAGGACCATCTATAATGAATCAACAAAATTATTTGGGTTTGCAGACGAAATTGAAGTGATAGGAAGAACGAAGCGAGCAGTAACCGGTGCCTTCACTAGTGTATCGTAGCTCAAATGGACTGTATAATATCATCTCAATTAATAAATATGAGGAAAGAAATAAAACACGATAATTTATAGTGGAAAAAATGTTATAAAAAAACCACTTAGCACATTTTATTCATCTCACTTCAAAATCCTGCTTAAGACTAACTCTCACACTCACTCGTGCTTGTTCGCAGAACAAGCACTCTTTCGTTAAGTTCTTACGTTAAGTTTTATTTACGCTTTATTATATCTTCTTATACTTGAGTGACCATCGAATGCAGAGTTACCAGAACTCATGCGATTCGATACAGTCCCGGCGAAAACCTACGGTTTTCCACCCCTTTCGCTTTTATTTTACATACATATATCTCTGCTCAATAAAAATTTATTTAAATATATAAATCATTCCAGCTCCTTGATTGGTAAGATGCACATCTTCTGTACCGGTGTCGTAAGTTGAATGCTCGCTGTTTGCAGAACCACGCTCCTTATTAGTCCAGCCTGGTATTAGTTTTAGTATCCGCGCCCTCGCCCACGCCGATGATGGGAAATTTTCTCTCCTGATTATGCAGAGTTGTCCTTCTCTCAAGCCATATTTCTTCTTTCGCCATTTCTTTTTCTCGTATAGAGTAGATAAGTACTCTTCCTTCCATTTGCTCCAGAAGAGTGCAAGCATAGTCTTGCGCTCCTTGCACAATTGTATGCCCTTGGTATTTGGCATCTCATTGGTTATAAACGTTAACGGTAAAACAAGTGGTTCACCAACCAAAATGTCCCGGCGTTAACGCCTGCAAATCATCAGGATCATCGCTTAATGGATGTAGCGGTCTTGAATTCAAGATGGCTTCTATCCCAGTAATTAATGTCAAAACCTGCTCATATGCCATAACCTTCGCTCCAACAATTCTCGTCAAATGATATTTCATCGACTTTATCGCTGCTTCGTATATCCCATCTGATGTGGTGCCGCAGGAGTCATAAACTTCCATTCCGTCTCTTCTCTCTTTCAAACTTAAGTGTTCAAATGTATCCTTCACTAACCAACGCTCTTTGGCTTTCTGCAATTCCTTCGCTGCACCGACAAATGCTGTACCATTGTCGCTATATATCCTTTCACACCTGCCCCTTCTTGCTATGAATCTTTCGAAACAAGCAATGAACGCCACTGAATTCAGATTTGATACCAAATCTATATGCACTGCTCTAGTTTTAAGGCAAACAAAGACGGAGACCCAACATTTCTGTCTTATTATTTGCTCACCTGCTCTGTCGATCATCTTTATTTCGAATGGACCTGCATAGTCTACCCGTGTGTAGAAAAGCCTTCCCTGCTGTTACTCTCTCTGATATCAAATCAGCCATCAATTGCATCTCAAAAAGTTGATTATACCGCATGCAAACCAAATACTTATGTATGTAAGTAATTCTTCAGCGCACTTCGGAGTTTTGGAATCCAGAATCTCTGACGAATGTCCTGCATCATGACCTGCACTGCTCCATGATTCGTTGCTGTATGCGCATTATCCGTGATCAACCAAGCCAATCGAGAACCATTTGGCACTATAGCTGGATGCCTTCTCTCGCATCCCATCTCTGCTCTTTCCCATCTCCCTGCTACTCTCAGAATCTTTTCACCATCTAAGATTGGCTTTAAGGATTCTATCCTGCTCTTTTCAGGCAAACACCTGTCCTTCTCTATACATATGATTTCCTTCGCAAAATATTTTTCCTGCCCTTTTGTCAACAGGTGACCGATTGATTTCATCCTCTCTTCAGATGGTTGCCCAGGTACTGCTGTATCTCCTGCACTCTCATCTGCTCTATTCCTTCTTTTCACTTGACGTGCAGAACGTCTCCATCTCTTTCCATCTATCTCTTCATCTTCCTTTCGTTGCTTCATTTTTGCTTTTTATTACATAGCTGATTACATTAATCGCCTTCTCTAATGTAGACGTGTATTCAATCAATAAAATACTCCTTCTCCAGCACTTCATATAAATAAAAAAGGGCTCTGTAAATTTTGTTAACACGAAAATCTTCATCTCATCCCTCCCCCCATCTGAAACATTTGGCACAAACTTTTCAGATGACCAGCTCGACCGAGGTTTTGCCAACCATTCCGGCCCATGCAACCACAACTTGTTATCAACCAATGCTGATGGCTTTATTCCTCGTCTTAGAATATCAGCCGGGTTATCCTTCGTTCCAACATGTCTCCACCTTTTGACTTCGGTATTTGTTTGTATAGACGAGACTCTATTCGCTACAAACGTTTAAAATTGCATGGTAATTTACTTATCCAATGCCGCGCTACTAGTGAATCTGTCCAAAGATCATACTCGATATCTTCCCATTCCATTGTTTTAATGACGTTTACAATTAGCCGTCCTAATAGCTCCGCCACTGCTTGCTCTAAGCGCTGTATTGCCACCGTTGTAAGTGGTGCAACCTGTGTTCTTGCTGTGATGAGATCTGCTATAATCCTGCCGTACGTATCGTTCTCAGATAAATCGCTGCTCCATATGCCCTCTCAGAAGCATTCAAACATCCATGTGGCTCTTTTCGTACTTCTTCTGAAGTACCTATCCATCTCCAAATTTTCACGTTCTCTAAGTATGTTATTTCCTGCCAGAAATCTCTTCATCTCTCATTTATCTCTCTAGGGAGTCAACACAGCTCACTACGCTTCTCTTGGTTATTGCCTGCTGAGTCTCCGCTGTTTTTGCCACAAACGTGAATTGATCCTTCTCAAGCAGCCACTTCAAGCCCAAAACTGACATTTTCTCATCATCCTGGAACATTACTGACTCCTGTTCTTCATAGTTCATGTCCTTCACAAGAGCTTTGGAATTGGATTTCCATTTTCTAAGCTCAAAACCTGCCCCTTTAAAAACATGATCGAAATCTTTTGATGACTTGATCTCCTTCTCTTCAGAATCACCACCTGTGGTGCAGTCATCCATATAAAATTCCTGCTTAATTGTCTTTGCAGCTTCTGGAAACTCTTGCCTCCCTTGCACATTGTACAGTATTATAAGCTGATGAGGTCATACCATAGGTGACTACTGTCAGCCAATATTCTCTCAAATTGTCCTGCCAATATTCTCTCAAATTGTCCTGCGGGTTTTCTCTCCAGAATATACCCTGCAAATCCCATTGTTCCTTCGCTACTTTCAATATTCTGAACATCATTTTAATGTCCGCAGTAATGGCGACACGGTGCGCATCGAAATTTCGTGCAGATCCTTCTGTTAGTTTTCTCCAAGCAATTGCACTTCTTTTAATGAAGTACCTTTATTTGTCCTGCAGCTCTCATCAAATACGACCCTTAACTTTTTGGTGACGCCATGATGTGGTATATGGTTTTGCCATGCACTGTGCCAGTCACTGGTGTCATATGTCCTGCTTCTTCATGTTCTCTCATAAGCTCCTGGTACTTTTGTTTCAACTCAGGATCTCCTGCCAACCTTCTCTCCAAAACAAAGAACTTACACTTGGCTGTAAGGTCTGAACTTCCAAGCTCTTTCACTGCTTCCTTCAAAAGAATCGTCACAACAAACCTGCCAAAATCATCACGTGAATTTGTTTTGATGAAATTTTTCTCCACCTGCTCCTCCTGCTCTTTTGACCTGCTCAACGACATTTCTATGTCATTTAAACCATTTATGCCAAAAACGCTAAAGCGATTCATGAAGTTGATTATTATCCATGCACACTGCCTGCGATACCTGCTCATTGTTCATGCTATCCTTCTCATTACCATACTCCCAATATTATTCTAACGAAAACAGTTTCCACCTCAAGGACACCACCTCGTCGATGCTCTAAGACAGAAGTAAATGCTTCTGCTATGAACCTGCAATAAATCTACAGTACCTGCTTTTCAATAATGTGGATCAGCAGGAGATGCTGTAGCAATGCTCATCCGTAGCGATTTCAAGTTGTGTGTTGGCACTACTGGATGCCAATTAACCTGCTTATGAAGAATCCAAAAGTCCTGCTCTATTAAAACCAGATTGGGCTGTAAGCCCGTATCTAAAAATGCTCTTACCGGCCCATACTTCCTGCTATCCATCTCGATTCTTACTTGTGCCGTAGGCATCAAAGTAACTCTCTCCTGCTCTTACTCATTATAATTAAAAGACATAAAAAGACGAAATAAATTTTAATCATATTTTTATTTTTGTTTTAAGAAGGCAAACGCCTAGCTCTCTGAAAATAACCCCAGGACATCACCTTTTCCAAATCACATCCTGCTTTCTCTCTTCCTGCTGTTCCTGCTACTTCTTCCGTCCTGCCCTTCTCCAACCGAGGGCGTTTCCTGGGAGGCATAATTAGTCAATCTGCCTTTTGCTTATTTTCGCTTGTCTGGCTCCTTCTCTTCTTTCACTTTTCATGCGCATATAGAACAGTTTCTGCATCCTTCCCAATCTCTTTCGTAGCACTATTGTGCATTTGCTTCCCGGGGCATCGACAGCACGGCCCTTGGAAGCAGTCCTTTGGGGCATGGAACGTCTTAAGACAATTGGGGCAAAGTGCCTTTTCCTTCACGAGATCCTGCTTAGCACGAATGCTCAGTACTGCAAACTCTGGACAACGTCACATTGGATGATTCAGAAATTTGCACGAGTGACAAGGCAACAGCCTCTTGTCACCTGGTGCTCCTGCTCTTCGGGCATTACTGCCAGCTGCTCGCATGTCCTCATATACCAGCTCGAATTTGGATGCGTCTGAAGTTGTGACAACGGCTGCTCAAATTTCCTGCCATCGCTCCGCTCAATGCCTGTTCTGCTCTACCTGGTATGCCTGCTATGCGTGTTCTTGGAGCCATTTTTTTAGCTTTTCCTGCAACACTGCGTGGGCAGCAAAGTAATTTTCTTCCGCTCCAGCAATCCTGCGTTGTATCTCCACGTTGACCAACATATCGTCGGCCAACGCAATCCTGCTCTCGCAAATCTTGACCTGCGACCAGGCTTCTTGCAAGGCCTCAAGCCTGACCTGCGCTGCTGCCATCGTACAAATTCCAAAATCTGGAGATTTCACAAAGGCAAGCATTATGCTCACTGAAAATACACCAGCATTAAATACATATTGGTGATTTTTCTCCTGCTGGTTGTCAATCTTTTTTATTCGCTGCTCTTTTCTGTAAATATATAAAATCGTATTGCATTAGAAAAGATAATTCAAAAATGTCCTACCCTGAAATGAAAGAGATACTCGTTTGCAGTAGGTACGTCAATTTCCCAATATGCAGATACATAAATAAATAATAGTTTGCAGTAGGTACTAAAATTCCCAGTATGCAAAAATAAAATAAAATAAATAGTAAACTACTCAAAACAAAATAGGGCCCACAGGGTTCTTAATTTAATATGAACGTTAATTTCATTTTTTTTTTTGAATAATTTCAGCTAAGAGGCAAGAAATTGAGTTTACATAATCTTTAGTGAAAAATGTTAATTTTATTATATCTACTCACAAAACGAACTTTTAAATTTCACACTCTGTGAAAATGTGATTACAACAAGCCGTACAAATTAAAAATAAATCTTGGATGGGCCCTATTTTGTTTTGAGTAGTATAGATATAATAAAAAAAAAAGGTCGGCTAGTTGTTGCTGCTTTTGTCGTTGCAAATATAGTTTATTTATTATAAGGTATGTTGCATCGAGAAACGAAGTTCTTTTGTGGCTCATTTTCCTGCTTTAAAAATATTTATTCTTTTTGAATTGAAAATATTTTATTCCTGCCGCTTGCAAGCTTTCCTTCTCTAAAAACTAGCACCGTCGTGCTTTGAGTTTTTTCCTGCCCAGCTATGTGTCCTTTTTTTTAATAATAATTTGTTCATGGCAACTGGTGCAATTGCACTCAAGTTCCTCCTTCATACCTGCTCTCTCATGTTTGGTAACTCGCACATATGTGCTTTGAGTTGCCCCTGCTATATTTCGAGTCCACAATTTCTCTCTCAAATTTGGTAACTCGCACAAATGTGCTTTGAGTCGCACTCGCCCCTCCTATATCTCGAGTCCTTCACACCTTTTCTCTCATATTTGGTAACTCGCACAAATGTGCTTTGAGTTCCACTCGCCCCTGCTATATCTCGAGCAACAAAGTCTTCAAGAGAAAAAAAAGTTACACACAAAAAAAAACTTAACACCTATAAAAGAAATTAATTTTTGATCCCTACCAAACAACAAAGCAGCAACATCACCGTAATATATCTAGATAATATTGAAAAAATATCTTATTCATAAAAAAAACGATATTAAAAAGGTATGTAAATCACACACGCACCAAAAGAGGAAAAAGAACATCCTGCGCACTTCACTCAATTCAAAAATTCTCATTCTCCATAAGAAAACAAATAAACTCAGATCGCCCCTTCATTGCTCATTCGCTCATTCACACTTCACCGAAAACAAAACAAAATCGCTCATAGACACTGCACACATACATCGGGACACATTCAATGCAACGGGAAAAGATAAAGAAGAGAAAAAAAAAGAAACCTGCTCCGTTGCAAAATAATCCAAAAAACCACCACCATTCACACAATCAAATATTTACTTTGTCCTGTTTTAGGACTATATTTCAGCTCATCCTTTTTTTGCTTTAAATAAATGTTATTTAAAATGTAAATATGTATGTTAATATTATTATTGTATAGATATTGTTGTTGTTGTTTTTTTCTTAAATTTTTCTTTCTTTCGAAAGACCGATCACTACCACCTTTTTGAATGACGAATTTTTTGTTTTTTTTAGACTTCTCTCTTCTTGTCACAGTTGCGCATATACATATGTGTTTTGTGTATGCATAATCCTTCACTCCGGTTCGCTGCTCATATCACATAAGTGTGTGTGTATTCTTGCTGTGAAGCGAGAAAACGTACTTTTTTACCCTCTCTTGCTCTCTTGACGAAGAATTTTCATCGCTCGCCGTCGCCGTAGCCGCCGTTTGCAAAGGGGACAAACAACAACAATTATAATTATTGATTTACTTACATGCTGGTTGGTACATATTAATCATTATATATACACACACGGTTTCCTGCCCATACTGATGTCGCTGCGCACACTTTAATCTTTTTTGTGACACAATTGAACACATTTTTATTATTCACAATATTTTGTTCGTTATACAACGAACCACAATCAAATACTGCAGTTATTTTTTTTTTTTTTTTTTATTTCTTATTATTTTTAAGAAAACGAAACCTGCACCATTCCGACACTGGCACAATATCCGGCTCGAAGGACCAATGTATCGTAGCTCAAATGGACTGTATAATATCATCTCAATTAATAAATATGAGGAAAGAAATAAAACACGATAATTTATAGTGGAAAAAATGTTATAAAAAAAACCACTTAGCACATTTTATTCATCTCACTTCAAAATCCTGCTTAAGACTAACTCTCACACTCACTCGTGCTTGTTCGCAGAACAAGCACTCTTTCGTTAAGTTCTTACGTTAAGTTTTATTTACGTTTTATTATATCTTCTTATACTTGAGTGACCATCGAATGCAGAGTTACCAGAACTCATGCGATTCGATACAACTAGCTTGGAGTCAGCAGCAAGCAGAGTGGGACTGAAAATAAACGAAGACAAGATGAAGTATATGCTTTTATCAACTAAATTCGAATCCCACCACCAACTTGATCAGAACGTGACCATTGATAGTTATAACTTTGAGGTAGTCAATGAATTTGTCTGCCTGGGTACTGCTGTATACACAGGCAACAACATCAGCGCTGAGATCAGACGTAGAATAATTCTTGCTATTCGCTCTTTCTTTGGGCTAAATAAGCAATAGAGGAATAAAGCCCTATCGAGAAGGACTAAGTAGACACTTTATAGAGCACTCATCATCCTGGTCCTGCTATATGGTGCAGAAACATGGACTCTCTCCCAATCGGATTAAAAGTCAATTGGAGTCTTGGAGAGAACAGTTCTCCTGGTGGATCACGATTCGTATGGTTGAGTTCTTTGAGAGATTCAAAGGGTTGGTTAACTCGTTGGGTCATTACGCTACAAAAGTTTGACTTTAAGATCATTCATAGCAAGGGCAAAGAGCATGTAGTTCTTGATATGCTCTTTCGAGAAGTGCCACAGTTGGGCGGTATCTCAGAAGAAGATGCAAATCCGCTTAGGTTTCCAGCTTTGTGGATTGAACAAGGAAAGTTGTCAAACTCGTTAAAGCAAATCATGTTGTAGTACATGAAACGAATCAGAAGTTGAAGAGAGTGATAGGTTAAAACGAAAGATTATGTTCGGAAAACTTACGCCAGAATAATGGCAATATTTTACTGGCCAAATATGAGGGCCGATATAACCAGGTATGTAAGGAGTTCCAAGGTTTTCCAACAGGTAAAGCCGGTGAAAGATAAGCCAGCTGGTTTAATGGTGAATAGAGTAGGAATCGAAGCACCATGGGGGATGATTTGTGTAGACTTGGTAAGTCCACTTCTTAAGTCGAGTAGCGGTTTTATTTATATTTTGACGATTGTGAATTACTTTTCCACTACTCTTTTCGTTGAGCCCGGCTACGGCCAAATAAATTAGTATAAAATTAGAAAACAATGTCTTTCTTCTGTTTGGCATACCCAAGGTGATCGTATGTGACAACGGTAGTCAGTTCCGATCTAAGGAACTGAAAACGCTTTGCCGTTCTCGTCACAATTGAACATTTTAGCCCACTATCATATGCAAGTAAATTCTGTAGAAAAATTTAATCAGATAGTTAAGACAACATTGAGAGTTTACGTTGCTGAAAACTGCACGATCCGCACGTCACAACATGTGGCTTCAGGAGTTTCTAGTTATTATGCAAAATTTGGGAGGATATGGTGCCTTCGGGACGTGAACTATTATTAGTAGATGATAGGTCCAAAACGGTTCAAGATCAGGTTGAGATCGAGAATTGTTTCAAAGAGCTTAGAGTTGATATTTAAAAAAAATCCATTACAATTCTTACGAACTATAAGTACATGAGAGTGGGATTTGTTGCGGTAAATTTTACCACAACAAGTTTCACCAACCCATTTTCCTTTTAGTATATATTGTTTCCCTTTTCCTTATCGTTGCGGCTCCAAAATGCTTGAAAGAGTGGAGGAGAAACGTGGACCATCAACCAGAGGACTGCTCTTTAAGTATTTTGGAAAAGTAACTGATTAATGGTTCTATGCGACAAATCTCCTTTTAAACTCGGTCAGTTGCAAGAGTTCTAAAAGATCTCGATATTCACAAATCCGCTGACCTGGATAGTATCTCCCCAATAGTTCTGACAAAGTATGCTTCCACGCTGGCAAAGCCACTGCGTAAGCTTTTCCATCTGTCCTACTCTACAGGTCTCTTTCCGGGCATTTGTCCAGCCCGTTTAAAAAAGGCGTATCTTCATTCACCTGAATCTACCGACCAATTGCACTTACATCCTTCTCTCCAAGGTCACGGAAACCCAGATAAATTATTATATTAAGAAATATCTTGAAAAACGGAAAATTCTTAAAGACGGGCGGTACAGTTTTCGTAGCAATAGGCCCACTGGTGATATGATGGTGTATCTCACCGAACAGTGGAACCAATCCTTACAGCATTTTGTAGAAAGCAAAATTATTACACTCGATATTTTAAAGGCATTTGATAGTGTATGGCATAAGGCTCTCTTATCGAAAATGCGTGCATATGGCATATGAACCCCTTTTTCGATTAATTACAAATTTTCTGTCGGACCGTTAAATTCGCGTTATTTTAGACGGCTTTTATTCTGCTACCCACAAAACAAATGCTCGTGTGCTCCAAGGCTCCGTTTTGTCTCCGACTCTCTTTCTTATCTTTATAAATGATCTGTTTTCTAATACTTCTAATCTACTAAATTGTTTTGCTGACGACAGTACTCTCAGCTTTTCATATTCGTTTACAGATTCACATCCATGTTCTTCGGATGTGTAACTGCAACAGTATTGTATGATCAGCTCATTTTAATCCGATTTTGACAGCATTGTCCAATGGGGAATCATCAACCGCGTGGAATTTAATGCTTCGAAAATCAAATGCCGTCTTCTGTCGTTAAAGCACAACTTACCCATATGCCACTATCCCTGAGTGGCACTGGCATTGATGAAACCGAACTGCTTTGCGTTCTAGGTATGTGTATTAGAAACCACCTCTTGTGGAACGATCACATATTTGACGTCGCCAAATATGCTGCAAAATGCTTAGGCTTCTTAAATCGATGTAAGAAATATTTTTCCCCTTCTGATCTGGCCACAATCTACAGGGTGGGCCAAAAGAAGTCATCCATTCGATGTTCTTTGGCTCTCTTTTTTTCTAAATGAAAAACTTTGATTCTGTTTTTTGATTATATTTATTTGAACCATTAGAATTGTATTGGTCAAGTCGAGAAGATGATATCGGCCAAATGGGCGATGTCACAATTAATTGCTCGTTTTATGGCATTGTTCAAAACTTCAGCGAGAACTTCGGGCGACAGATTCTCGGACTTGTGTCGAATGTCCTTTAGGGCTTCCAGGGTCTCAAGCTTGTTCACGTAAACACGGGACTTCAAAAAGCTCGACAAACAAACGGCTGAGACGGTTAAATCTTGCGATCCTGCGGGCCAGTGCAACTTGCCAAAACGAGAGATGAGGTGACCCGAAAGCGACCAGAATATCGGTTCATGTATTGCTCCATGGCGTGTTCACTTGTATTCTTTATCTTTTTTGTCCAAAAATGTCAAAACAGATTTGACATTGGCGACCAAAAATGAGAGCATCTTTCAATTAGGTGATTTGTTATTCCAACTGGTGAGTTTTAGTGCATGAATCTTAAAATATTGTGCCGATTAATTCAGTGTGTATAAAATATTGAAGTGGATTATCATAGTTTTAGCTGTGTTCATGTTAAAGAATAATACTAAAATTAATAACTTGTTTGTGTGGAATAAAAATGTGCATAAGAAAGGATTCGACCTTGGCAAACGGGAGGCCTCGACAGAGTGTCGAATCCTCCCTCTCATTGCTTTTAACACTGTCAAATCTAATATATCTATGTATTATTGTTCTGTGTGTAGTAAAAATGTCAATTTCTTATAAAAAGAAATATCCAGAGAAGGCAATCACTGAAACAGATATAGAGAAGGCTATATCAGATTTAGCCCACAAACTGGAAATACCGTCAAGTAGAGCTTAAGAAATATGGTATTAAAAGAATCAAAAAACAAAATCAAGTAAGTGATATCAAGAAATACCAATTCAAATTCTCCTCAAATCAATTTCATCAATTTACATCCTGGGCTGTTCTATGATCTTGCGAGAAGATTTGTCTTTTAACATGTCCGCCGAAACAATTTAAAACGGATAGAAAAATGGGATTTGGAGCAACAGGTGGGAGTGCATTGGTTTAACTGTTTCATACATCGAAACCCAGTCATAAGTCTACGCAAGCCAGAAAATACTAACATTGCACGTATTGTTTGATTTCCCAAAGTAGCTGTCGATGAATTTTTTGCAAATTTGAAGAACGTCTACATGAATGACAACTTTGCCGCCGACCGCATTTACAACATAGACGAAACTGGAATAAGCACAGCAGTATTGAGCATAGTGATTCTCCAAAAGTTAGTTTCAAACTATTTTCTTCTTAAAAAAAATATATGTATACCTATAGATTTATCTAGGTCATTGCTGAAGAAAGAAAGCGGACAGTTTCCTAGGCTGCTTCGGCTGAGCGAGGAAGTTTGGTTACCATTGTAGGAATCGTCAATGCATCTGGTAATCATATTCCCCTAGCCTACGTCTTCCCACGCAAAGGAATGAACCACAATTTTCTTAAAGAATCCATTTCGGATTTATTAGCACTCCTAGCTAAGAATGGATGATGTTCTTGCCCATATAAAGAGTAACAGTTGATGCTCTAAAGATGACCCAATTTTGCTACTTATGGATAACAACGCCCCCATTGCGGAATCGACAGCATACTCTACTATCGTGAAAATAGAATTTGTCTCTTTTTGTTTCCTCCAACACGATCTACATGTCATGCACTGCACAGGCCTCACAAGCCGGTCATGAAAGGAAAAACATGTTGTGATGAAAAACGAAAAATATTGACCCCCCCCCGGAAACGAAAAATGGACAACAAATTACGTATATGCACGTGGAATGTGCGTGCGCTATACAGGCCACGTAAAACCAAGCAGCTAACCTAGACCCTCACCAGTCTCAACGCTGACTTAACAGCACTCCAGGAGATACGATGGGATGGGAGAGGCCAAAGACTTACAGATGACTGTAACTTCTACTTTGGGAAATGACAAATTGATGGAAGATTGCGCTTGTTTAAGTGCGGATTCGCTGTCAGAGGAAGGCTAAGGCAAAACGTCTTAAGCTTTCGCGAAGTCAGCAAAAGAGTTACAAAGATCCACATTAAAGCAAGACAACGCTACCAAAGAAAGCTTCTACGAGCTCCTTGCCAAAACATATGAACAGTGCCCCAAACATGACATCAAAATCCTTTTGGGAGACTTTAATGTGAAAATTGACAGAAAGGATATTTTTAATATGACAATCGGAAAACACAGCCTGCAAGACACCACTTCCGATAACGGACTCAGGCTTGTCGATTTTGCATTGGTTAAAAATATGGTGCATACAATTCCCAAGTCCCAATAACCACAAGGGCCCATGAACTTCTACAGAAGAGTGAAACAGTCTACATCAGGTTTCACAAGCCACCCTGGGCCATCCAAAGGTCAGGATAGAAAAACCATAGTAGAAACGCAGGCGTTGTGAAGCAACTAGAGAGACTTCCTAAGCCAGTTGTTAAATGGCGATGACAGATAGACCCCGCCAAAGACCAACTTGCACCAGTTAATCTAGATGACAACCATGAGCTACATCCGCCCAACCAAAATGAAATCAGAGTTGCCAATAGACTAAAGATAACAAAGCAGCTGGATGCGATTGCTTACAAGCTGAGCTTTTTAAGCACGCTGGAGATGACCTGGTTAGGAGCATACACTAACTCATCCTGCAAAATATGGTCGGAAGGAAGTATATATATGTCGATCAAGTGCTCGTCGTGTACGGTCGCGTTGTTTCTGTGCGCGTGTGTCACCCACAAAAATAATAATAAAAAAAAAGATAAACCAAAGCAAATTTACATACCTACCATAAATAGTGCAATAAATCTAAAGCCGTAAACTAAATTCAGCCCTAAACTTGAAAAATAAATAGAATCAGTGCCAATTAAAAGAAAAGGAAAAAAAAATACACCAAATACCTCGCTCGCATTCGCAGCACAGCATCCAACAATACCCACCCTCTCCACCCGCGCCACCCATAACTGTTGCTTTCTATACAATGCAAGCCTCTTGTGGGGCTTATCGCAAGAGATTTTGCATTGGATGGTGAGCAGCATTTGATGTATATTTCTTTCGTGTTTTTTGTCTATATTAATTCCCGTTTGCAAATTGTTTTATGGGCATAACAGCTAGGACAGCTTGTTTTTAATTGGAATTAATATGGGCCTATACTGCACGGCTGAAATTAGTTTCGTCAAAGTTGAATCTTTTGTGTTTAGTTTTTCAAAATGGTAAGTGATTTTTGTGTTGTATATTCAAATGTTCGTGGGCTAAGAAAGAATTTCTTTTCTGTGTACGCCCATACTGTGCAATACAGGCCAGCTGTTTTGGCATTAAGTGAAACCCAGGTTGGACAGAATACTGATTAATCAGAATTTTGTTTGTTTGGATATAACTTAGTGCCATTACTTTTTTCCCACCATGGTCTTGTCGTTTATGTTAGGAATGATATTGCTTGCCAGAGCCTTCCCCAATATGGGCATTGTTCTAATACGAACTTTAACTTCCTGTGGCTCAAATTCACTGTCCGCAAGCATATCATTCATTACTGTTTTCTTTACAGGAGTCCGAATCTTGACAGCATGTCTACTTGTGATGAGTTAGATGTTTTGTCAGATTCAATTTCCCGAACTGTTTCCCATTGTCCTCACACTGAAGTCGTGATTACGGGCGACTTCAATGTACACAATTCAAGTTGGCTCCGATATTCTGGCCAGACAACACTCGAAGGAAGGTATACCGAGATCTTTGCTGAGTATAACCATCTTACCCAGCTTGTCGATGAGCCTACTCGTATACCGGATGTTGATGGGCATTCCGCCCATACTCTTGACTTGTTCCTTACTTCCCATCCTGATAAATATACTATTAAAGTAACTTCTCCATTTGGCACCTCGGACCATTGTGTCATTTCAGCTAATTTCTCGATCTCCAACCATCCAGTTAAAGAAAAAATTCCCACTAGGACCGTTTGGCAATACGAGAAAGCCAACTGGGACGGTCTGAATAATTTCTTTCGCAACTTTAACTGGTCATTATGCTTCCTCGATAATGACATTGATGCCAGTGCTGAAATGATTACAGAAGTGATTTTTCTTGGAATGAGAACTTTTGTCCCTCACAGAACAAAATGTATCAAACCAAAAGAAAAGTCTTGGTTTACCGAAGAGTGTAAAGAAGCTATCAGGTTGAAAGAAGTAAGCTTCCGATCCTACAAAGCCAACCCAACTGAGGAAAATCGGAAGAAACACAAACAAGTTAGGAACTCGTGCAACTCCGTTATACACAAAACGAAATTTTTACATGACCAGAAGTTACGGCAAAAAATTCTGCAATGTCCCAAAGGCAGTAAGAACTTCTGGTCATTTGTAAAAAATGTCAAGAACTCAACGTCATCATCAGTTCCAACGCTCATCGTCGACGATAAACCAATTGTCAGCTCTTCAGAGAAGGCAAATATGCTCGCAGCTCATTTTGCTGCAAGTTCTACGTTGCCTGCAAGCAACAATGCCCCTCCTGTACTTGAGAACGTTAATTCTTCTATGGGACAGATATTTTTCCGCACTCGTACAGTAGCAAGAGTACTTCAAGATCTTGATATACACAAATCCGCTGGCCCAGATGGTATACCCCCTATTCTTCTGAAGAAGTGTTCTTCATCTCTGGCAAAACCACTGCGTAAGCTTTTCCATCGCTCCTATCGTTCAGGAATCTTTCCTAGTAGATGGAAAACAGCATTTGTCCAGCCCGTCCCAAAAAAAGGTGATTCCTCCTCCCCCTCCTCCTACCGACCAATTGCACTTACGTCCCTTCTTTCCAAGGTCATGGAAACGCTGATAAATCGTCAGCTCAAGAAATATCTCGAAGATCGGGAGCTTTTAAATGACCGGCAATACGGCTTTCGCAGCAATCGTTCCACTGGTGATCTGATGGCATATCTCACCGAACAGTGGAACAAATCTGTGCATCGCTTTGGCGAAAGCAAGATTATTGCGCTTGATATTTCAAAGGCATTTGATAGAGTTTGGCATGAAGCTCTTTTATCGAAAATGCGTGCATTTGGTATCGATGATACTCTTATTCGTTGGATTAGAAGCTATCTTCTGGACCGTTCAATACAAGTTGTATTAGACGGTTTCAAGTCTGATCTCCACAAAATAAATTCTGGAGTGCCCCAGGGCTCCGTTCTGTCTCCGACTCTCTTTCTCATTTTTATAAATTATCTCTTGTCTGTGACTTCTAATCCATTAAATTGTTTTGCTGACGACTCAACCCTCAGCTTTTCATATACGTTTGATAATTCACGGCCTTCGCCTTCGGATGTGTTATTACAACGAAATCGTATGATAAGCTCGTTAAACTCCGATTTAAACAGCATTGTGAATTGGGGTACTAGAAATCGTGTGGAGTTTAATGCGTCGAAAACTCAATGCTGTCTTTTGTCGTTGAAGCTAAACATACCCCCTATGCCATTATCCATGAATGGTACTTGCATCGAGGAGGCCGAAAAGCTATCAGTACTCGGTATGTGTATCAGTGACAATCTTCAATGGAATGATCATATACTTGAGATTGCCAAGAATGCTGCAAGATGCTTAGGCTTTCTTAATAGATGCAAGAAGTTTTTCACCCCTTCTGATCTGGCTACAATTTACAAAGCGTTTATACGCCCTAAACTCGAGTATAACTCCCATCTCTGGGCAGGTGCTTCTCAAACTTTTCTTCACCTGCTCGACAGAGTTCAGAAAAAAGCGTTAAAATTGATAGGAGAGAGAAGCATTATGGAAACATTTCCGTCACTTGAACATCGTCGAAATGTCTCATGTCTTTCCTTATTTTACAGATTCTTTTACAAAAAATGCTCACTCGAGGTAGCCAGTTGCGTTCCACCCCTTAAACATTTCCCCCGTAATACTCGTCTTGCTAGGAACGCTCATCAGTTTACACTTGAGCCCAATTTCGGACGTACCGTGAAATATAGAGATTCTTTCTTTAGCCGTACAACACGAATGTGGAATGGATTGCCTGGCACAATTTTTTCTTGCCATTTTGATCTTCAAACATTCAAGATCAATGTTCATCGACACCTCCTTTCCCTCCCTTCCTAACTTCCTATCGCTCGCGCTGTGACTTATCATTAAAAGGGCTATAACAAACTACTTGAGCGCGTGTGCATTATAAAAAAAAAAAAAAAAAAAAACCGATGAGTGGAACCTCTGCACCATCTGCTCAATCCACAAAAATGTAGATCACCCTTTCTGCTTCCACTAAGTAGGCATAAGCCTTTTAAACAACAGGGTTTTATATTTTTTTCTTACCAATGCGGCTTCAGACCTGGAAAATCTACGACCGACCAAATTTTCACATTACGCCAGATCCTGGAGGAAACCCAAGAACATAACATCGACACGCACCACCTGTTCGTCGCTTTTAAATCAGTCTACGATAGTGTAAAAAGAGTTGAATTGTACCGTGCCATGTCTAACTTTAGAATCTCTGCTAAACTGATACGCCTTATAAAAATGCAGTATAAAATGTTCTCTGTTCTGTCCAAGTTGGTAAGGACTCTACTGAAACTTTCGAAACCACCAGAGGGCTAAGACAAGGTGATGTACTGTCATGCAGCTGTTTTACATTGTGCTGGAAAATGTCATATGGAACACTCATGCCAGCACATCGAGCACCATCTATAATAAATCAACACAATTACTTGGGCTTGCAGACGACATTGACGTGATAGGAAGAACAAAGCGAGCAGTAACCGGTGCCCTCACTAGCTTTTAGTCAGCAGCAAGCAGAATGGGACTGGAAATAAACGAAGATAAGACGAAGTATATGCCTTCTTCAACAAAGCTCGAATCCCACCACCAACATGATCAGAACGTGACCATTGATAGCTATAACGTTGATTTATTATATTATAGTCAATGAAGATGTCTGCCTGGGTACTGCTGCTTACACAGGCAACAACATCCGCGCTGAGATCAGACGTAGAATAATTCTTGCTATTCGCTCTCTCTTTGGGCTAAATAAGCAATTGAGGAATGAAACCCTATCGAGAAAGACTAAGCACACACTGTATAGAACGCTCATCATCCCAGTCCTGCTATATGGTGCAGAACCATGGACTCTTTCCCAATCGGATTAAAAATCACTTACAGTCTTCGAGAGAAAAGTTATCCGTTCGAATTATGGTCCTATATGCGTAAACCATGAAAACAACATTTGGCGAAGAAGATACAATGACGAACTATACGGTTGTGGCGGATCACGATTCTTTAGTATGGTTGAGTACTTTGAGAGATCTAAAGGGTTGATTAACTCGTTGGGCCATTACGCTACAAGAGTTTGCAAGCGTAGTATGTAAGCATTAAGTGCATTAAGTAGATAATCTACTAAAAGCAAAGCAAATCAAGCAAATCTTAAATAAATTTCAATTCATCTTCCGTACATATAAACAAAAGTAAAAAACCAAGTTCTTCTTTGAAATGCTTTATTAAGACTGACTTAAACTTAACAGGTCATATATCGGGAGATGTTTTGAGAAAGCATATAACATTAAATTAAATACATAAGAAAATACAGAAAGTAATATACATTGAAATTGAAACAGTTTTAATATCGTTCGATCGTTCTGAAATTTTAATATACATAAGAGAACAAATTGAATACATAATGGTTTATGTAGGTACTTTGAAAAAAAAGCTTTTCTTTGACATTTAAGCAAGTGCATGATATCGTAAATGGGTTGCCAGATGTGGGGTTATTGAATTAATTTATTCTTTCTTTAAACAAATCGTGGGGTAAGAGATGAAATCCCATACAACTCGACCATCCTGACATTAAATCGTCCTCGATTTACGACTGCATGCACTTTCGTAGATACATAAATAAATCATTGTTTTTTTTTTAAATTCATCTTTAAAACGATACCGGGTTTCATTTTGATAAAAAAAAATATAAAGCAAGAAAGTTTATATATATATTTTTTAGTCTCATTTCTTAACATATAGATTTACATTTTTTGTTTCTGATTTTTTAGTGACATAACATAGTCTATAGTTTATATCTTTTAACTTTAAGATACAAATTATCCATAATGTTTTATCATTTTCCTTAGAAATCAAAAAAAATTATTAATAAATCAATACAATATGGAAAACCTAAAAAGAATATTGTGAATAAGATTTTTTTTTTTTGTATAAATAAAATGGTTAAAAGTGAAATTCAAACGTTATTAAATATTAATACATGCAAAAAAAATACGCTTGAACATAAGGCTTCATATTTTCAGGGCAACATACTCCCTTGCACGGAACGCGATATATTTGCAAATTTTCTAAATCTTTAATAAGGTATCGATCGCTTGGTAATATTTTTACAACTTCAAGTGGACCGGTATTATTGAGAGCAAACTCAACTTTCTGCAAATAATTCATCCAACTACCTGATTCGTCTTCAGTTTCTTTAGATAGCATCGGAGTTAGGCAACTATTAATTCGTTCAACTTGGCCGTTCGATTGAGGTGAACTCGTGGCCACCTTAATGTGTTAAACGCTATACTTTCCACAGAAATTTGAACATTCATCAGAGGTGAAACAACTTTCCCTATCCAAAATGATGCGTATTGGCTTGCTATAGAATGAAAAATAAGATTGGAGGCATTGGATTACTTCTTTAGGAGTCGTACTTTTCACTGGATAAAGTTTCGAATACTTTGAAAATCCATCAACAATAACAAGTATATGTCTTTTGTTATTCGTAGCAGAGGGTGGTTAGGGACAAAAATGGTCAATGTGAAGAGTTTCAAAAGGTTTGTCACCTTTAGGGATATTATGCAATACCGCTTCCTTTTTTCCACTTGGTGGAGAAAAATGCAAACATTTTAAGCAATTACTGATATGTTGCTTAATCTTGTTTTGCATATTATAAAGCCCATATGTTTTCCTTAAATAATTTAAACATTTTTCGACACCAAGATGGCATAAACTTTCGTGGTGGGTTTGAATGACATTTCTCTCCATCTTTGACGGAACATAAAAGAATACTTTTTTGTTTATCTTTCGATAAACAAGACCATTTATGAGTTCGTAGATCGGACTTTCCCTTTTAACCAACATCTCGACTAACTTTTGGATTGCAGGATCTTTTTGCTGAGATGCAGAAAGCGCGTGTTCAAAAGACTCAAGTTCAACCACTAAAATATTGTGGCACCGACTGAGAGCGTCAACATGACAAATTTACTTACTATCTCTATGTCCGATTACATAATCAAAATCCTGGAGCTCCTTAGCCAAACGTGAAATTCTTGGATTTAGGGTCTTTTTATTCAGAGTTTGTGTCAGTGCCCTGCAATCAGTGACTATTTCGAATCGGATACCTTGAGATTAATTTGCAATCTTCTAAGCGCAGAAATTATGGCAAGAGTCTCCAACTCGTAAGAATGGTATCTGGATTCCTGATCAGTAGATCGTTTAGAAAAAAAGAAGATCGGATGAAGTTGCTTGTCATCTTGAAGCTGCAGTAATACAGCGCCAAAACCCAAGCTGCTGGCATGGCAGTGAAGCTCTGTATTGGCGGCTGTATTAAAGATGCTCAAAATTGGAGCATTAAGAAGTTTTTGTTTCAATAAGTTAAAAGTTTGTAACTGTTTCTCGCCAAATACGAACTTAGCGTCTTTTCTCTACAAATCAGTGAGTGGTATCGCCAACAAGGAAAAATCCTTTATGAACTTCCGGAAATATGGGCACAAGCCCAGAAACGAATGCAATTTCTCTTCATTTGTTGGTACTGGAAAATCGGCAACGGCTTTCAAGCCTTCATGGCTTGGACCTATTTCACTCGCCTGTACTTCATACCCAGATACTTTATATTCTCATACATAAAAACGCATTTATCAAGCCGCAACTGCAAGCTATTTTCCAAAATTACATTTAAAACTTCAAAACCATAAAATGCTCATCTTTAGCTTCAGTAGTTACCAACAAGTCGTCAATGTAAATTAAGAGATTTTCTGCACTTATAAGATCCTTAAAAATTGTGTTGATATAACTTTGAAACACTGCGCTCGAATTTTTCAGCCCAAAAGGCATACGCAGGTTTTCAAACTGCCCCATGGGAGATACAAAGGATGTTAGTTTTATTGAAACTTCAGCCATTTTCACATGATGAAAACCGCTTTTAAGATCAAGCAGTGAAAAAAAACTTTTTGTTTCCAGCCTATCAAGATGGTCTTCTCGTAGAGGTAATGGAAAATTGTCCTTCAACGTGATTATGTTTAAATGGCGGTAATCTACACAGAGACGAACTTCACCTGTCTTTTTCCGAACTAAAACTATTGGCGATGCATAAGATGAATTACTCTCGCGAATATTATTTTCAAGCAAGTCATCTTAAACCTTTTGCAACTCAATCTTGTGAGCGTACGGAAGACGCCTTGGTGTGCAACTGAAAAGACTATTTGAGTTTGTCAAAACTATTTTTATTTCATAGCCACTATCTGCATATTTTAAATTTGTTGTAATGCTCACTAAAAACTAATCTTTTTAATTGAACATGCTCATCATAACTCAATTTTTCGTTTATCTTTAGAAAAATATTTTCATCGCGAGTATTGCATGTATCAATATTAAATATTTCTTTGTAAAATTCTAATTCTTAATTATCGTTATTATGCTTATTATCATTAAAACTTTCATTATTTTCAAAATCTTTTACGTTATCAAAATGTTCATTATTTTCAAAATCTTTTACATTTAACTTTTCGTTTCCAATATTTTTCCCGTTTGAATCTTCAATCATTAACTTTGTATTTGTTTAACGTAAGAAATCTCGACTCAATATGATTGGAATTTTCACGGCATTATCGCTCACAACATAAAGACATAAATTTACAAAATAACCATAAAATTTAACATAACATAAAAATTTACCTATTCAATTCAATTCATCACAGTCATCACATGCATGCAAACTCGGATACTTCCAGCTTCACCATTCGTAGACCCAAAATCATACTCTAGAACACCGTGAAAATCAGTCATCAAAGTAGACAGTTGCAGTTCTTTTGACAGATCTTCATTTTAAACGACAAGAACCGATGATGTTTGGGGGCAATTGCTTACAAAATGCCCTTTTTCACCGCACCAAAAACACGAACCTTTTCTCGGCGTGGTTTTGGACACTTAGCTGATATGTGGCCGCTTTCGTAGCATTTAAAGCACTTGATTTTGGTTTCGATTCGTGGCGAAGGTTTTGAAAGTTGTACATGGACAGATCGGTTGTAGTCAGATGTCGAGGGTTGAAGCTCAGCCTTCACCTTTTTATACTTTCGTAGAATAGTTTCAGCTCTGGGATGCTGTTCGCGTTGAGCATAAGCTCCTTGTTGAACGCGGAATCTGGGATTCCCTTAATAATGTAGGAAATCACGTCTTGTTCATCGATGTCTGTAGATGATGCTATATCCTGCATAGCAAGGACATACTGCTGATAATTTTCATCTCTTTGTTTCTTCTGATTTCGCAACGTTATGAACGCCTGTTGCAGATATATGGTGATGAAATTCGGACAGAAGATTAGACTAAAGCTCACTCTAGGAGCGAAACGCTCTAGATCTTAGGAATAATCTGGCAGTACCATTCAGCAGTCTCTTAAAATATATAAAAGACTCTGGTTCACTCAGATGATAATAGGATAATCATCGTCACCACAGAACGTTGGCAGAGAATCTTCGATGTCACGTGATGAGAATGCACTCGCTTTCACAGGTTGAAACTCGTTAACAGGCCTTTTGAGTTCAGCCAAACGTGTCTCAAGCGCAAGAATTTCTTCCTTTTGCTTAACTATTTCACGGAGTCTTTCTAGACGTTGTAACATAATGCCGTCTTCGTCCTCCACTTCATTGCGCACATTGTCATCACCTTCCTCCTCAAATTCCGCTACAAGATCATCTGGGAAAAATTCCCCAATTTGGTTAGGCTCAAGCGATTCCAAAACATCATTCAAGCGAGCCTTAAGAGCAGATTTTGCTCCATGTGTAGCATAACCCATTTCGGCCAACTTGTCTTTAAGTTTCTGCACATTTGCGCTTCGCAAAAAATTTAAAGCACGTGCGTTAGCATCCATATGTATTAAATTTTATTTCGCGAGAGAAAAAAAAAATTTAACAAAATTTAACCCACTTCTGAAAGACTGTTAGCGTAGTATGTAAGCATTAAGTTATTTTACACTTAATGCTTACATTAAGCGATAATAGTTAATCTACTAAAAGCAAAGCAAATCAAGCAAATCTATATATATAAAAATGAATTGGTGTCTGTTTGTACGCGCCTAACTCGGCTGAATATCATCAGATTTGCATGGGGATTTTTTTGTTGGGTTTGTATTAAGCCAGGTAAACACACAGCGGAGCCGAATTTTTCAAATTTTGGACGGTAATTTTTTTAGTAGTAGTAGTAGTAGTAAAATGTTTTTTTATTTTCAACTTAATATTTTTATACATTTTTGAGTTTAACTTGAAAGACAGTTATGTTGAAAGATTTAAAAAACTTACGATAATGACATAAATAGTCGTCTGTCGGGTAAGTGAAAAGATACAAATAATTTTACATTTAAGTACATTTATAAAAAAAGATACAATTTTTGATTTTAGATAAATTTAAAGACAAATCCTAAATTTTAAAGTTTTAAAGTGATGTGTACACGTTCATAGTTCACACTATTTTCAAATCAAATAAACTCTGTTAAGATTTGTTTTCTATAGCTTATAGCCACGTAAATATAACTCGAGAGTCTGTTCCAATCAGCCCTGCAATTTCCGTTAAGGACAGCAATAATTTCAGCTTCATTTAGAGTTGCCTTTTCAAAATGTCTTATCCTGAATTCTCTTAGTACGGGACAGCTGCCTAGGAAATGTTGTATATCTTCTTCTTCTCTCATGTTGCACAGGCTACATAATGTTGATGCGTTGCCTCCACGCCTATTTCCGTTGAGTATGATAAGATCGCATCTAGCTTTGAAAATCCATGATATTTTGTAAGGCTCCAAGTCATCTGTTATGTATTGCGGTCCTATTGAATAATCCAACATCTTAAAAATGCGTGTGCTGCTTCCCCTCGCTCTCTGCTCTGCTTCTTGATTTGCATGCGATTTCAGTTGATCAAGAATTTGTGAGTTATTGACAATCCAATCTCTTTCATTTGTCATGTTCTCATCCCAGTGCAAGCCGAACCTGTTTCCGATCATATTAATCTCCTTGACCCAAAAAAGTTGTTTTGCTAAGGGGATTTTGGTAAGTTGCTTAGGTAGTCTCGTGTCACTGTATTCAAATATAGTCTTTTGTACATATCTTAGGTGTAAGTCCAGTGTGTAGTAGTGCCCGTCTTCAGCTGCGGTTTCAATCGGTAATGCATAGTTTGGAGTGCATGATGGTAATTTTAAAACTCTTTTCAGAAAGTATCGTTGTAGCTTATCCACTTCATCAAAAGTTCCAAGACCCCAGACTTGTGCACTATAAGTTTAAATAGCTCTGCATACTGCCAAAAAGAGTTTCCATTTTGAACTGAGGTTGATATTCTGCTTACTCAAAAAACAATGCCATGTCGCGTTAATACTGTTCTTTGCTGCTGCATTTCTTTTCTCTACATGCTTGAAAAAGTTCATCTTTGGAGTGAGCAGAACACCAAGATACGTGTATTGAGGTACTTTCCGAATTTCTTCTCCGTTGAAAATCCACTTTTCCCTATTTGATAGCCTGCCACCATTTCGGAAGACTATAATTTCCGATTTTGAGAGATTCACTTCGAGATTCCAATTGGCGCAGTTCTCTTCAAAACGTTCTATCATGCGTTGCAAAATCTCGACATCCTCTGCTAAGATCACCATGTCGTCAGCATACAGCAACAACCTAATATTTAAACTGTCGATATTTAGACCTCCTTCAATAATCGAATGTAGATCATTTATATATAAAGCAAAAAGTAAAGGTGATAAAAGGCATCCTTGTTTCAAACCATATAGTGTTTCGAAGTACTCCGATAACTCCCTTCCTGTCCACACTGCTGATTGAGTATCAGAGTATATGCACTCTAGCAGGTTCACAAATTTGGTTGAGACTCCCATTTAACGTAACTTGAGCATTAATTGTTGTCTGGAGATTTTATCAAAAGCCACCTTTAAGTCCACGAAAAAAGCATAGACTTTCTTTTTTTCAGCCAGTTTAATGTGTACAATTGACGCCAAGTTATAGATATTATCCACTGTAGAATATTTCTTTCTAAAGCCAGCCTGATATTCTGTTAATATATTATTGTGTTCCACCCAATTATACAACCTTTCATTAAGGACTTCCATCATGATTTTTGCTATACAATTCATGAACGAAATTCCCACGTAATTGCTTGGATCATATGGGTCGCCCTTTTTGAAAATTGGAAAAATCACAGATTTAGTGAAAGTTTCTAATACCCTGCATTCTTCTAATATTGTGCTGTATGTCGTTGCGAGTTGTTCCAAAAAGTATCTGTAGCATTTATTATGAACTCATATGGAGTCCTATCTTCTCTTGGCGCCTTATTGAGCTTAACGTTTCTCAGCATATTCCTTATTTCACCAACACAAAATGGCATATCTAATGTTGAGTCCTCGACGTAGTTCGCTACATAAAGTGTGCTGCTCATTTCTTGCCTTGGATTTAGAAGGTCTCTGAAATATGCTTGAAATTCCAAAGCAGTTTTGTCAGCCATCACATGTTGGTCTTGGTTTTTTATCTCCTTGGCTAGGCGCCACCAGTCTCTGCTGTCTCGAACTGTATTAATTTTTAATTCTATTTGTTGTTGGTATAATTTTTTGCTTTTTTTACAAACATTTTTATAGTCTTGTTGAGATTTCAAATAGCATAGTTTAGTCTCTTGACTTTTTGTTTTGCGAAATGTATTGAGGGATTTGAAAGCTTTTCTTCGTGCGAATTCACATTCGGAATTGTACCACTTGTTTTTCAGGTTGAACGTATAGTTATGGGGTTCAGTCTCCATGTTGTAGTTAATGTTAATTAAATAAAAATAAAGAAAATTTAATGAAAATGAATTTTATTAAAATTAAATTTAATTTCAGTCAAATTATGACACAACATAAAATTATTAATAAAGTAAAAAATTTACAAATTATTAAAGGCGACGCGTTTCAAACTACGTGTTCATCATCAGGCGCGACGGATGGTACTGCCAAATGTGGGTGTCTTGTTTTATTTTATGGTGAAAGTGAAAGGTGATGATGATTAGAGATGAAAGTATAATTAAATTACTATTAATGCGTGTTTATCTGTCTCTTTTTATCTTGTATTATAATTTGAATATTTGATTGCAGTGTCGTATAGTACGTTTGTTTTGGTTGTTAATTTGTCGTTTAATATGCTGTCTCGTTCTAATTTATTGGCTTTGTAGATCTCAAAAAAGGAAAAACATTAGATGCACTCGAGCAGTTTGAGATCTACAAAGCCAATAAATTAGAACGAGACAGCATATTAAACGACAAATTAACAATCAAAACAAACATACTATACGACACTGCAATCAAATATTCAAATTATAATACAAGATAAAAAGAGACAGATAAACACGCATTAATAGTAATTTAATTATACTTTCATCTCTAATCATCATCACCTTTCACTTTCACCATAAAATAAAACAAGACACCCACATTTGGCAGTACCATCCGTCGCGCCTGATGACGAACACGTAGTTCGAAACGCGTCGCCTTTAATAATTTGTAAATTTTTTACTTTATTAATAATTTTATGTTGTGTCATAATTTGACTGAAATTAAATTTAATTTTAATAAAATTCATTTATAAAAATTAAATTTTCTTTATTTTTATTTAATTAACAGGGTTGAACGTTTTTTAATTGTTGTTTTGAAGGGGTGCAGACAACTTTATTATGTTGGTTAAGTCTGCTAAATCGATTGTTTCTTTTTCGATCTTGACTTGCTGAAGATTTAAATTTAGATTTATTTGGTAGTCTGCTTTTTTGCTTCAAAATAGCTTTTTATGGCCTTTAGTCCAACAAAAATTGGCGTTTTATCCAGGAATCTCACTTTGGAATCATCAGTTGACATACAGTGAAAGAATCCTTGTCAATACGCAATTTTTGAATTTTTCTAGGACAACTTACATAGAATGTTTGACAAAACCCTAATGTGAACTATATCCAACAAGATTAAGATTTTAATCATTAAGAAGGAAGTTTAAGCCCGTGGCCTGGCTCAGAAGTAATTTTTAAATGTTTTCTTAATACAAACTCTATATACTGCATTGATAAATTAAATTAAATTAAATCAACCAAGTAGAAGACTCAGCACTAATAATGGACTGTTGAATTATTGATTCAAAATAGCTTTTTATGGCCTTTAGTCCAACAAAAATTGGCGTTTCATCCAGGAATCTCACTTTGGAATCACCAGTTGACATACAGTGAAAGAAACCTTGTCAATACGCAATTTTTGAATTTTTCTAGTACAACTTACATAGAATGTTTGACAAAACCCTAATGTGAACTATATCCAACAAGATTAAGATTTTAATCATTAAGAAGGAAGTTTAAGCCCGTGGCCTGGCTCAGAAGTAGTTTTTAAATGTTTTCTTAATACAAACTCTATATACTGCATTGATAAATTAAATAAAATTAAATCAACCAAGTAGAAGACTCAGCACTAATAATGGACTTTGAATTATTGATTCAAAATAGCTTAGCCTTTAGTCCAACAAAAATTGGCGTTTCATCCAGGAATCTCACTTTGGAATCATCAGTTGACATACAGTGAAAGAAACCTTGTCAATACGCAATTTTTGAATTTTTCTAGTACAACTTACATAGAATGTTTGACAAAACCCTAATGTGAACTATATCCAACAAGATTAAGATTTTAATCATTAAGAAGGAAGTTTAAGCTTTTTTGGTCTCATTCCATTTGAGTTTCGGCAAAAGATTGTTAGGGCAGGTTCCGCTATCAGTGTTGTTTTTCTGAAAGCTCAATTTTATTGGTAAGTGATCTGACCATATCGCATTTTCTACATTAAACCGTTCAACAAACATCAGCATATCCTGTGACACCGCACAAATATTATTCACCGATTCTCCTATATTACTAACGTAAGTAAGATTCCCTTCTTCGTCCCCTTTTGTTCTGCCATTAAGAATAATGAGCCCGTTGTCGTTGCAGAACTCCAAAAACTCCTTCCCTTTTGTATTAATAGTGATATCTTTAGGACGGCGTATTTCGAGTCCAGCAGTAAATCTTGATTTATAAAAATCCTCGATATCTTGCTGTAAATTACCCACTCTTACATTCATATCACCCATAACTATGAGATTTTCAAAAGTATTTTCATTAAAAAACGATTTAACTGCCTCGAGATCGTTTTGCCAGTTTGCCGTAATTTTAAAAAATCGTTAAAACACAAAATTGCGGAACAAATATCGACAGATTATGACTTTGTTTTTTGTACAAGCATAACTTGGCTAAATATTATCCGATTTGCATGAAGATTTTTTTGATGGATTTGTTTTGAACCAGGTAAACACACAACCGAGTGGGTTTTTTTTTAATGTTCGCCAGAGCTTCTCTACTTGGAAATGCCTCGCTATTATATTTGGAATGCGCCGTACAAAAAATTTCAACGTCGAAAACAAGGGCAAGCTGTTGTCGGATATGCGGATGTGTATTAAACTGATGCGCTTGGTCGTATCTATGCTCTTCATCCAAAAAATGACGACTGCTTCTATCTGCGATTGCTTTTAGTCGATGTGCCTGGTCAGACTTCGTACGAGAACCTGCGGACTGTTGATGGTGTGCTGTGTGCCACATTTAGAGAAGCCTCTCAGCGGATGAATTTGTTTGCCAGCGACAATCATTGGGACGCAACACTTTCTCACAAAACGTTTCTCCTTTCGTTGATTTTTACTTCAATTCGGTCAAGACCCAACATAGCGCTTGCGATTGCCTCTTCTCGAATAGCGGCCACGTTGTTGGAAGGGGGTTGCACAGCACATTCAGCGTTAAAATTGCCACTGAATCTGCAGTTGAATGACGAACCAACATGTAATATTTCAAGAAATTCTGCTATGGCACAAGTGTTGAAAACTTTCAAAATTATCATCTGGGATGAATGCTCTTGATCGAATAATGAAAGATCTACGGAACAATATGAAACGCTTTGGAGGAGCAATGATATTCCTAGCCGGTGATTTCCGTCAAATTTTACCAGTAATCCCGCGATCAACGCCTGCAGATGAACTCAACGCTTGCCTAAAATTATCGTATTTCTGGTGATACGTAAAGAAGCTGCAGTTGACGACGAACATGCGAGTTGCGTTGCAGAACGATCCATCAGCCGATGATTTTGCAAAAAAACAATTAGCAATTGGAAATGGTCGAATTACCGTTGGTGCTGCAACTGGCCTGATTTCGTTCCCGCTGAATTATGAATTCACATCATAGAAGGAAGAACTCATCAGCTTAGTGTTCCCTAACATCGGTCACAACTATTTGAACCACGATTGGCTCAGTGAACCCGCGATATTAGCTGCGAAAAATAAGGACGTCGATGATTTGAATTTCATCATTCAAAATAAAATCGCAGCTCCACTGCATTCGTTCAAATCGGTGGATCGCATAACAAATGATGACGAAGCAACAAACTATCCAATTGAATTTTTGAATTCGTTGGATGTTCCCGGTCTACCACCACACATTTTGCAACTCAAAGGCGACTCTGTCATCATAATGCTGCGCAATCTGAACCAACCAAAACTATGCAATGGAACTAGGTTGACAGTGAAGAAACTCATGAACAACGTCATCCAAGCGACAATAATCAAAGGCAAGTTCAAAGGCGAAGAAGTTCTCATTCCAAGAATTCCCTTGATACCATCCGACTTGCCATTCGAGTTTAAGCGGATTCAGTTTCCCGTTCGACCCGCATTCGCCATGACAATTAACAAATCGCAAGGCCAATCGTTGCAAGTGTGTGGCCTTAATCTTGAATTCCCTTGCTTTTCACATGGACAACTGTACGTGGCGTGTTCGCGTGTCGGAAAGCCATCTGCATTGTTTGTTTATGCACCGGACAAAAAAACAAACAACGTTGTTTATCACAAAGCGTTGCAGTGACCTAATCATTTCTGTTTAAATAAAAGTAATTTTAATCAATTTAATATCAATTGTTTAATTCTTTCTTAAGAGAGGCTCGAATTTCGAAATTGACATTTAGTCAATTTAAGGCGGAACGAAGTTCGCCGGGTCAGCTAGTCTTAAGTAAATTTCAGTTCATCTACCGTACACTTGAACAAAAGTAAACAACCAAGTTCTTCTTTCGAATGCTTTATTAAGACTGACTTAAACTTAACAGGTCATAAATCGAGAGATGCTTTGAAAAAGCATATAACATTAAATTAAATACATAAGAAAATACAGTGAGCAATATACATTAAAATTGAAACTAATTTAATATCGTTCGATCGTTCTGTTATTTTTATATTCATAAGAGAACAAATTGAATACATAATGGTTTATGTAGGTACTTTGAATAAAAGCTTTTCTTTGACATTAAAGCAAGTGCATGATATCGTAAATATGTTGCCAGATGTGGGGTTATTGAATTAATTTATTCTTTCTTTAAACAAATCGTGGGGTAAGAGATGAAATCCCTTACAAGTTTGACTTTGAGAAGTGACACAGTTGGGTGGTATCTCAGAAGAAAATGCGCATCCGCTTCGGTTTCCAGCTTTGTGGATTCAACAGGGAAATTTGTCAAACTAGTTAAAGCAAATCATGTTGTAGTTCACGAAACGAATCAGGAGTTGAAGGGAGTGATAGGTAAAAAGGAAAGATTAGGTATAGTGCAAGAGAACCATGATAGTCCGTTAGCAGGACTGTTCGGAAAACTTTCGCCAGAATAATGGCAATACTTTACTGCCCAAAAATGGGGGCCGATATAACCTGCTATGTAAGGAGTTCCAATGTTTGCCAACAGGTAAAGCCGGGGAATGATAAGCCACCTGGTTTAATGGCGGAGAGCGTATGAATCAAAGCACCATTTGGGATGATTTGTGTAGATTTGGTAAGTCCACTTCTTAAGTCGAGTAGGGGTTTTACTTATATTTTGACGATTGTGAATTACTTTTCAAAGTTTCCACTACTCTTTTCGTTGAGGTCGGCTTCAGCCAAATCAATTAGTATAAATAATACTAAAGTACGCAGATCTTCGAATGTCAAGTATTTTAAACCTTTTATCGATGCTTTAGAAGATAGGTAATTTGTAAGAAAATAAGTTTTTTGTTTTTATAATTTACATTGTTTTTCTTTCTGATTTTACATTTAATTTTCATTTATTTTAATTAGTTGTCTTTTATTTCATTTGATATTTTTTATTTATAACTCATATTTACTTAGTTTTTTTTTCTGATGGAAAACAATACAATTCTCTTTTCCCGGGCACATCTTTATAAATGCATTACAATCTTACGAACTATGAGTACATTTACTAGGAGGTGAGAGGGGGATTTGTTGCGGTAAGTTTTACCACAACAAGTTTCACCAACTCATTTGCCTTTTAATATTTTTTGTTTCCCATTTCCTTATTGTTGTGGCTCCAAAATGCTTAAAAGAGTGGAGGAGAAACGTGGACAATCAACCAGAGGACTGCTCTTTAAGTATTTTGGAAAAGTAACTAATTTATAGGATCCATAAATCCATAAAAATGTGTGACAGGGTGTCCACACAATTACACGAAAGGCGTAAGAGCCACTAAAATAGCGAGTTTTTGACAGAAGGTCGAAAAAGAGAAAGAAAGGCTTGAAGATGACCCATGTGTGAATTTAAATCTCACCAACATAAATTTAGAATGGCCGAGTGCCCACCATACAGTGTCTCACATCAAAAAAAGATCACAGTGATGTGTTTCCCTTATTTTGTAATATTATCTGCTCGAAGGTCTGCGGAAGATAACATTAATTTATTCCTTATAAATCAAACCATTTTAGTTGGAAAATGGTTAGGATTTTATCCAACAAGAATATTGATCTCCAATAAATTAATTTGGGCCGGTTTTAGCTAGGGACTCTGCGCGTAGTTTCATAGTTTTTCACTTGCCTTTTAAAATAATAGAATTGACCGTAGAAGAATGAACACATCCACTGAGCCAATGGAAATTGCATCCTCAACCCATGGGATCGCGTGCAACGATTGTATTACTGCTCTCGGTCGCACTTCTCAGCCTATATGGGCGTAATGTTGCTGTTTGACCGAAACAAGAACACCACAACGCAGAGATCTGAAGAGGATGGACATATGGTCGTGGTGAAGTGGACAGGACAAGCCTCAATTTTGAATGATAATTCAATTTTGGATTGATAAGGAGAAGATTTGGAAAAATAATGGAGAAGTGAAAAACAACTCTTTTAATAGCGAATAGTAAACGTTATTGTGATAAATAAAGAAGAAAAACGATTGAAGAAGAACATCAAGTCAAGATTTAAATTTGTCTGTGAGAATTCAACTTATATCATATAACCCATATTGTGCCAAGCTAAGCACTTCGGTGATCGGTTGTGCCAAAAAATATCTTTTTTGTTCTGTTGTGTAGTAGTTTTGTTCAATTCGTTTTGTTTGTGACCCTATGTGGGGCAAATAACTTATTAGTCGAGTAGGCTTTCCTCCCAAGATTGTGGGACCCGTAAATTTGTTCTTAGGTATTGTGATTGTGGTATTGTTCTTGTTTTACTCTTTTTTTATCGAAAACAATCTGGGTTTTAGTCCTGGCATTCAGCCAAGGTTTCCCATACAATCACTTTCGTTCAAAAAAATGCTAATAGTTTCCCATTGGGGATACAAATTATTGCTTTTCTTAAGACTACATTTGGTAAGGCAAACTACCATAAAAGTTTCCTGGAGCCCTCTTCTGTATATGTATACGTACACTCCAGTTCTTTTCTACACATTTAACAAATACTTGTTCGATATACGTACATACTTATTGTTCGTTTCACATTTCGTTTGATTAATTGAGTGCGATTAATAATATTTTTATTTTATGGAACACACTCCCAGCTGAGCTAGCGGGAGACAGCACTGTAGTTGCTTTCTGGCTAGGATAGGAGTATATTTTTTGTTTGTTCTCTTTTGATCAACACAAACCATCGTCGCTTCGTTTGGCAGTTGCTAAAATATATTTTGTCGTGCTGCACATCGTCGTTATGCATTCCGTTTTATTTGCTCTATAGGGCAAGTATTGGTTTCGTCCAGAAAAAAATCGATGTTTTCATCAAACATGACATTACGATGATAGAGAAGGCCAAAAACGTGGTTTTCGCCATACCGTCCGCCTGTCTGTCTGTGCGGTTGTACGGATGTGCATCTGTGCATTTTTTCACGTCAAGCTTCAGCTTCTTTTTTTTTTGCACTATTAGTTCTCGAGAGTAAGAAGCTTATATCAAGCATAAACTTACAATCAGAGATTAGCCAACACATATTATGTGCTCACTGGCTACATCATTTAGTGCAGGTGTTAGTTGTTAGTAAGCAAAATATACAAAGAGCATAACACAAGCCCAAAAATTAAAAAATAAACAAACAAATACATTTATATACAAAATAGATACAAAAACATTGAGAAAATACAAAACATAAGCTATGAGCGTGGTGCACTGGTCTTAAATGTTTTTTTAGACAGGATTTACTAATATTAAAATCAACAATACTTTTATTTGAGTTAAAAAGTTTGTACATGCGGGTAAGAGGTTCATTCATGCCATAATTAGTACGGTGTTGGGCACAATGTAATAATTCTAATCTACGAAGATGATGAGCCCCTCCGCGATAGTTCAAACTTACACATGATAGAAGATCAGGTGAGTCCAAAGATCCCGTTAAAAGTCGGTGAATAAAAATAACATCATTGTTAATACGCCTTTGTGACAAAGTTTGAATCTGTAGAAGTTGAATCCGGTGTTCGTAAGGTGGGAGGTTGTATGGATCTGCCCAGGAGAGACCTTTTAAAGCAAATCGAATAAAATAACGCTGAACTGCCTCTATCCTAGACTTATGCATTTCGTAGAAAGGAGACCATACCTGTGATGCATATTCTAGATGGGGGCGAACATGACAGTTATACAAAGCTAGGGTAACATTAGGATTTTGAAATTCTTTCGACCATCTTTTAACAAATCCCAACATGGAAAGGGGTTAGAAAATGAATTTCTGAACTTAACTATGTATGAACTGTTTCAGAGATATGAATATATCCAATTAACAAATCCTACAGGAAAACCTAGAGCTTTCAATTTGAAAATGATGATTTCATGAGAGAGTTGGTCAAAAGCTTTTGAGAAATCTGTGTAGATACAATCCAGCTCATGTCCACACTCTAGTGCTCTTGAGCACTTGTTCATTAAGGTTAATAAGTTTGTGACAGTAGACCGCTTCTGCATGAAGCCGTGTTGTTGATGGCAAACTCCTATACAGTAGTTTAAAGGAAAACCGTTTTCGAGGATTTTTTTATTTCGATTTAGCTCGGCTCACACTGGCACCTTTCAAGTAAAGGTTTTTTTCATTTTGGATTTTTTCAAAAACGGCTGTTACGATTTTGTTTAAAATAAAAATTAAGATAACCTTCAGCACTTCCAACGAATTTGCATTTTTCGTTTTTGGCTTAAATGGTTGTAACGAAATACAGGTTTACAGCTTTTTATCAAATTGGTATAAGTTTGCAGCAGCTTAAGTGAATTGATTCAAACTTTGTTTGGCATAGTCCTTCATAGTTTTCTATAGGTTGACATTGCAAGTTTTTCAGTAAAGATTTTCTAGATGGTGGCTTCCATACAACGAGCCGTTCAGTTTTAGCCAAGTTTTTTTTGTTTATAAACGTATAAACGATTTGTAAATTGTAGCCAGATCAGAAGGGGTGAAAAACTTCTTGCATCTATTAAGAAAGCCTAAGCATCTTGCAGCATTCTAGGCAATCTCAAGTATGTGATCATTCCACCGAAGGTTGTCACTGATACACTTACCGTGTACTGATAGCTTTTCAACCTCTTCAATTCAAGTACAATTCATGGAAAATGACATACAGGTATGTTCAGCTTAAACGAAAAAAGACAGCATTGAGTTTTCGACGCATTAAACTAGACACGATTTCTAACACCGCAAATCACAATGCTGTTTAAATCGGAGTTTAATGAGCTTATCATATGATGTCGTTGTTATAACACGTCCGAAGGCGAACGCAGTGAATTATCAAACGTATATGGAAAGCTGAGGGCTGAGTCGTCAGCAAAACAGTTAAATGGATAAGAAACCACAGACAAAAGATCATTTATAAAAATGAGAAAGGGACTCGGAGAGAGAACGGAGCCCTGGGGCACACCAGCATTTATTTTGTGGGGATCAGACTTAAATTCGTCTAATACAATTTGTATCGAACGGTCCAGAAGATAGCTTCTAATCCAACGAATAAGAGTATCACCGATGCCAAGCCATGTCTAACTTCAGAGTCCCTGCTAAACTTATACGCCTTAACAAGATGCATTGGAAAATGCTCTCTGTTCCGTCTAAGTTGGTAAAGACTCTACTGTAACTTTTGAAAGCACCAGAGGGCTAAGACAAGGCGACGCACTGTCATGCAGTTGTTTTACATTGTGCTGGAAAATGTCATACGGAACACTCATGCCAGCACATCGAGCACCATCTATAATAAATCAACACAATTACTTGGGTTTGCAGACGACATTGAAGTGATTGGAAGAACAAAGCGAGCAGTAACTGGCGCCCTCACTAGCTTTTAGTTAGCAGCAAGCAGAATGGGATTGGAAATAAACGAATTATATGCTTTCTTCAACAAAATTCGAATACCACCACCAACGTGATCAGAACGTGACCATTGATAGTTATAACTTACAGGTAGTCAATGAATTTGTCTGCCTGGGTACTGCTGTATACACAGGCAACAACATCAGCGCTGAGATTAGACGTAGAACAATTCTTGCTATTCGCTGTTTCTTTGGGCTGCATAAGCAATTGAGGAATAAAGCCCTATTGAGAAGGACTGAGTAGACACTGCATAGAACACTTATCATACTTGTCCTGCTATATGGTGCAGAAGCATGGACTCTCTCCCAATCGGATTAAAAGTCACTTGGAGTCTTCGAGAGAAAAGTTCTCCGTACGAATTATGGTCCCGTATGCGTAAACCGTGAACACAAGATTTGGCGAAGAAGATACAACGACGCACTATACGGTTGTGGCGGATCATGATTCCCTAGTATGGTTGAGTACTTTGAGAGATCCAAAGGGTTGGTTAACTCGTTGGGCCATTACGCTACAAAAGTTTGACTTAAGGATCATTCATAGCAAGGGAAAAGAGCATGTAGCTCTGGATGTGCTCTTTCGAGAAGTGCCACAGTTGGGTGGTATCTCAGAAGAAGATGCAAATCCGCTTAGGTTTCCAGCTTGGTGGATTGGACAAGGAAAGTTGTCAAACTAGTTAAAGCAAATCATGTTGCTGTACATGAAACGAATCAGGAGTTGAAATGAGTGATATGTAAAAACGAAAGATTAGGTATAGTGCAAGAGAACCATGATAGTCCGTTAGTAGGACTGTTCGGGAAACTTTCCCCAGAATAATGGCAATATTTTACTGGCCAAAAATGAGGGGCGATATATCTTGGTATGTAAGGAGTTCCAAGGTTTGCCAACAGGTAAAGCCGGGGAATGATAAGCCAGCTGGTTTAATGGCGGAGAGCGTAGGAATCAAAGCACCATGGGCGATGATTTGTGTAGATTTTGTAAGTCCACTTCTTAAGTCGAGTAGGGGTTTTACTTATATTTTGAGGATTGTGAATTACTTTTCAAAGTTTCCACTACTCTTTTCGTTGAGGTCGGTTGCGGCCAAATCAATTAGTATAGAATAAGAAGAAAATGTCTCTCTTCTGTTTGGCATACCCAAGGTGATCATATGTAACAACGGTAGGTAGCTCCGATCTAAGGAACTGAAAACGCTTTGCCGTTCTCGTCACATTTTAAAACTACAGCCCACTATCATCCGCAAGCGAGTCCTGTGGAAAGATTAAATCAGATAATTAAGACAACGTTGAGCGTTAACGTCGCTGAAAACCATCGAGTCTGGGATTCACAGATGCAAAAGGTGGCGTGCGCGATCCGCACGTCACAACATGTGGTTTCAGGAGTTTATGGTGCCTTAGGACGTGAACAACCATTAGTAGATGATAGGTCCAAAACGGTTCAAGATCATTTTGAGATCGAAAATTGTTTCAAAGAGCTTAGAGTAGATATTTAAAAAAAATGCATTACAATTCTTACGAAATATAAGTACATTTCCTAGGAGGTGAAAGTGGGATTTGTTGCGGTAAATTTAACCACAACAAGTTTCACCAACCCATTTCCTTTTAATATTTTTTGTTTCCTATTTCCTTAATGTTGCGGCTCCAAAATGCTTTTAAGAGTGGAGGAGAAACGTGGACCATCAACCAGAGGACTGCCCTTTAAGTATTTTGGAAAAGTAACTTATTTATAGGATCCATAAAAATGTGTGACAGCGAGTCTTCGACAGAAGGTCGAAAAAGAGAAAAAAGAAATGAAGATGACCCATGTGTGAATTTTAATCTCACCACCATAAATTTAGAACGGCCGAGTGCCCAACATACAGCGTCTGACATCAAAGAAAGATCACAGTGATGTGTTTCCCTTTTTTGTAATATTATCTGCTCGAAGGTCTACGGAAGATAACATTAATTCATTCCTTATAAATTCCACCATTTAAGTTGGAAAATTATTAGGATTCTATCCAACAAGAATATTAAACTCTGCGCGTAGTTTCAAAGTTGTTCACTTGCCTAATAGAATTGACTGTGTTAGATACACAGATACTGGCGCACCGAAAATTGAAATCGATAATGATAATAAAATGGAAACGTCAAAACAAAGATTGTGAGAGCAACAACAAAAAAAAAAGATTACCAAAACAAGTATTGTATTTTTTATAGCAGTCGGCTCAGCGAGGAGTGGGTTCGAAATGATTTAAACGCGATAAAATCGACATAAAAAAAAATGTGGAAGACAATAAAAAGTTAATTAGAATTAAATTAGAGTACAGGGTGTACTCGGTTATAAGTGGGCGCCAGGAAACTTTTATGGTAGTTTGCCTAACCAATACAATCCTGAAAAATGTCTTCAATTGTTTGTTTGGGATGTAGTTCGTCTGGGAAACCTTGGCAGAAGGCCTGGACTAAAACCCAGAGTGTTTTCGATCAAAAGAGAAAAGAAAGACAATGGTATTTCGAGATAAGCAAAAGGCTAATTCTCGAAATAAGGAATATAAAAGAAAAATTATAAAAAATAAAGTGCACGACTGGGTGGTACGAACTTGCTCTAATATGTTTAAATGGTCTTGGGTGCTTGAGATTTTGGGAAAAAAGCGTTTAAAAAAATCATATAAAATTTAATAAATCACTTAAAAATCAATACCTTAAACGTTTTTTGGAGAAAATGAAGTAAGCCATCAGGCTTCTTTTACGTTTTTGCGAACATTTTTTTCAAAATCGTTGGACCAGTTTTAAAAAAAACAGTTTTTTTTGAAAAAACTTTTCGAAAATATATTCCAAATTTTTTTTGAGTATGCCAACTTCAAACACTTTGTAGTTTTTATCAGAGAAATAAAATTAAAAAAATATAGATTAAACCGTTTTTGGCAAAAACTAAAATTAAAAAAAAATTTTGAAACTTTTTTAAAAAACTCAAAAAAACTTTTTTTGAAAATTTTTCGAAATTAAATTATTTCTTTTATAATAGGGCTTCTACATTAAAAATTTCATCGAAATCCGTCAAGTGTCTTACGAGAAAATCGGATTTAAAAAAACCGGTCCTATGGGAGGTACCGTTATAAGACTTTTCCTGAAAAATCCATTCCTACCAAAACATACAATTTGCACAGAAAACACAATTCAGAAAGTTTTATCAAAACCGTAGGAGCCGTTTTTGAGAAAAAAATATTTTTCACAAAAAATCGTATGGCAGGTACCGTTAGTTTTGGAGCTAGAATGCTAATTCCAAAAACCCCTCTGTAAGACGTCATAATAATACTATCTACCAAGTTTGAAGCAAATCGGTACAGCCGTTTAGGCTGTAGGTGCCGATACAGACAGACGGACAGACAGACAGACAGACAGACAGACAGACAGACAGACAGACAGACAGACAGACAGAATTGTCGGACCTACTTTTTTCGACTTCTCTATCATCGTAATGTTATGTTTGATTGTCCAAAAAAATTTTTTTTGTACGAATGCATAACTTGCCTTATAGTACCTATAATCGCAAGTAAAAATAGCTAACAATGGTTTGTGTCAAATGAACCCAAAGAAAGGTCACAATGGTAATTGTATGTAAGATCAAAAAAACGGTCACGAGTCCCACAATCTTGGGAGGAAAACGAATACTCAGCGAAACTCTACTATGATATGAATTTGTTTGCCACACATAGGGTCACAAACGAAAACAAATCAAATGAAAGGAATTACACACTAGATAAACTACAAATATTTCTGAACTCCACCAGACACAGAAATACTTAGATTTTCTTAAAAATTCTCCAGCAAAGATATTATCTTCAAGGGTCTTCCAATTTAAACTCTCGATTTCCGATATGTTCTAAGTTTTCTTTCAAATTCCGCTTAAAACCACAATAGATTTTCACTTCTTTTTATCTAGCTAAAAAAAACTTTCTTCTTCATTTTTTAAAATCCAAAATTGAATTCTCATCTAAAATGGAGGCTCGGCCTCTCCACTTCACCACGATCATAAAGCCATCCTCTTTGGATCTTTTGCGTGGTAGTGTTCTTGTCTCAGTCAAACCAACTAAAATGGTTGAATCTATTAAGGGGTGCTACGGCAGAAGCAATGTTCGAAAGTTCTACCAAAGGGTAAAGCATTCGTCCAAGGGTTACAAAGCCCGAGCGGAAGCATGTAGAGACGAGGGTGGGAATGTCGTTGTAGATACACAGTCGGTGCTGAGAATTTGGAAAGAACACTTCTGCAGACTGTTAAACGGCAAAGACAACCAACTAATCGCTGTCAGGCAGAATGATCCATTCGATTTGGATGATGATGAACAAAATTTCCGTCCTCCCGACCAAGAAGAAGTTCGGATAGCAATATCTAAACTAAAGTCCAACAAGGCTGCTGGAGCTGATGGCCTTACGGCTGAACTCTTCAAAGCAGCGGGAGATGACTTGGTGAGGAGCATACACCAACTCATCTGTACAATCTGGTCGGATGAAAGTATGCCTGACGAATGGAACCTCAGCATTGTGTGCCCTATCCACAAGAAAGGAGATACTCTAAGCTGCGCCAACTACAGAGGTATAAGTCTCCTAAATGTCGCCTATAAAATCTTGTCGGCCATTCTGTGTGAACGTCTGAACCCTTTCGCACGTGAACTGATTGGCCCCTATCAGTGTGGTTTCAGACCCGGTAAGTCAACCGTCGACCAAATTTTCACACTTCGGCAGATTTTGGAAAAGACCCAAGAATTCCAGATCGATACTCACCACCTCTTTATCGATTTTAAAGTCGCCTATGACAGCGTAAACAGGAACGAGCTATACAGAGCCATGTCGCTTCTTGGCATCCCTGCCAAACTCGTTCGATTGTGCAGGATGACTATGGAGAACTCTCGCTGCTCCGTCAAGGTTGGTAAGAACACCACCGACTCATTTAATGTCGAGAAAGGCTTACGACAGGGTGACGCGCTGTCATGTAACCTCTTCAACATCATTCTTGAGGCAATCGTACGCAACTCGCATGTCAACACCAGCGGTACGATTTTTTTAGATCCGTTCAATTACTTGGCTATGCTGATGATATTGACATTATTGGAAGAACGAAGCGCGCTGTCAGTGGAGCATTCGCAAGTATTGAAGTGGAAGCGGATCGAATGGGTCTGGCTGTAAATGAAGATAAAACAAAGTATATGCTGTCCTCGGGTGAAGTAGATCATCACCGTAGGCTCGGACAAAACGCCACAATGGACAGATATAACTTTGAGGTTGTCAAGGACTTTGTCTATTTGGGTTCCACTATAACCTCTCAGAACAACATCAGTGAAGAGATCAGTCGAAGAATCACTCTTGCCAATCGCTGTTTCTTCGGGCTAAGAAGGCATCTTAGTAGTAAAGCCCTCTCTCAAAGGACCAAGGAGACACTATACAAGACCCTTATCATCCCAGTCCTGCTGTATGGGGCAGAAGCGTGGACACTGACACAATCGGATGAATACAGGCTGGGGTGCTTTGAGAGAAAGATTCTTCGGGTGATATTCGGGCCTGTATGTATCAATGGAGTATGGAGGAGAAGATTCAATGACGAACTGTACGGGCTATACAGCGACATTGACTTGGTTAAGAAGCTGAAAATTCAGCGGCTTAGATGGCTGGGTCATGTGGAGCGTATGGACGAAAACGCTCCTGCCCGACGAGTCTTCAATTCCAACCCGGAGGGCCGACGCAGTTCTGGAAGACCCCATCTAAGGTGGCGCGATCAAGTGGTAAACGACCTCAACCAACTTGGTGTGCGCAACTGGAGGCCACTGGCTAGGGACCGGCCTAGCTGGCGAGGATTGTTGGTTGAGGCCGTGGTGCACAATGGACTGTCTGCGCCACCTTAAGTAAGTAAGTAAGATTATAATTTACACATTCTTGTGTTGTGGGCTCCTCATTCGTTCTCGTTGGAAAGCTTGTCAAATGTAAGCTTCCTCGCTTTCTTTACTATGCGTGCGAGTTTTCAGCCCGTCATCTGGTTCGACACGATAGACTGATGCGTGTGAGTCTCCAGCTCATCCGCTGGCTTAACACAAAAGACTTTTGCGAGTGAGTCTCCAGCTCAACCGCTGGCTCAACACGAAAGATATGGATCTGTTTTGTTATCCTCTCTGAGTTACTCACAAAACTCTTAGAGGACAACGGACTCAAAATGTGTCTTCGAAAAATACGAGTGAATAGGACGGAGCGGAAAACAGGTTTTAAGAGTCAGACCGTGACCAAAAGAACACGATCAGAAAGAGGTTTTAAGAACCACAAAGGAATAGCTTTAGTTGCGGTAAATCTTACCTACCAAGAAAAAAAAAGTCTTTCAGAAATTAAAGCGCAGTAAAAGGAGCGAGAAAAGGTTAAACAAACAACAAAATTTTGGAAAACAAACTACCAAGCAATAGAAGTAAATCTCAGTCACTCTAGGCAAGAGTTAATAACCATCACAGAGCTGTTAAGCTCTCAGTATCTCTTAGCGCTACTCGTCCATGCTACGCGACTAAATTCAAGATCTTTCTTCAGCATCGTCGCTATAAGGTTTGAGGTCATTAACGTTCCAGGTACCTCTGCTTTTGCCATTGTCATCCTCGAGCATATAGGTCCACGCAGATACTCCTTTCTTGATTCGAAACGGGCCTACGAACTAAGTCGCTAGTTTCGCGGTGTAGTGATTAGCTATGAGATAAGATGAAGTTTCATCGCCAAACCAATTCGTTGGGTAGGAATTGGACATCCCTTCGTCAAAGATTATATGTTTTCTCCGTCGTCTTGGTTGCTTACTTAACTTCTGCACTATCTGTTCACTAAGCGTCCTAAAAGAGTCCCTAGTATCGTCCGTATTATCGCTCCTATCATGCGAAATCGTTGTTGAGGCTCGCCAAAAGTCACCATACCGCGCCCGAAATTTGCGTAGTACGGCGATACATCTAAAACTTCATGTTGTGCAGTACGAAGCTACCTTTTCTTACTGAGCGTAACACGCTCTATGGTTCTCAGAAATATATGCCCTAAGTGTCGTCCTAAGAATCTGGTTAATCCGTTCCGCTAGATTAGCCTGAGGATGGTAATGCGCCGTAAACCTAATCGACGAACCATAACTATCGCACAAGGACTTTAACTCCTTACCTTTGAATTGTGCACCGTTGTCACAGACAACAAATTTGGGGACACCAAACAAGAAGAAGACATTGTCTTCTAGCTCCTTGCAAACTGACTTGGCCGTTGCAGACCTTAATGGAAACAACAAGGGAAACTTCGTAAAATAATCAACAACAGTCAGTATATACACGAAACCCCTACTCGATTTAGGAAGTAGACAAACTAAGTTGACGCAAATCATCTCCCACGGACCGGTTACCCCTTTCCTCTCCGTCATCAACCCAGCCGGTTTTTCGTTCACCGGTTTCACACTTTAGCAAATTTTACAATTTGTGACATACATAGTGGATGGCTGGGTGCTGTATGAATGGGGTAGACCCTGATTGGTATCAACATGGCGATGCCCAGCGTTGCAACTGTCTCATACGCATCAATTGTGCTTATTTTACCTCCAAGTGGTAGCCATCGGGTACTGGTCTTGTCCACCCGGACTTGACTTGCTGAACTTATAAGCGCGAGTGTTGATCACAGAAAAATAGCAACACTATAATTGCCCTGCCATAAATCTCCTCTGTTTATCTTGTTGGGTAGCAGTTTATTCTGTACGAACCCCTCAGAAAGCAAGCGAGCGGCGGATGAGCTTCCAATTAAGTGAACCAACGGCGACGCTTACAGACAATATGGTAGGCACCCCATTGAGCTACTTCGACATATTCGGAGCTCAGGTCTTTGGGTCCTTTCACTACTATTAGTCAGGGTAGTGAAGTAGAGAAGGTGGCGGATGAGCCCATATAGGACCAACGGTAGCTCTCACATCCCCGTAGTGGGTTACTGACTCTGGTTTTCTCCAGCTCCTTTTGTCCAAGGAGAGCAGCATAGGGCCTGGTCCCCCAGGTTGGGGGTTGTGCGTCGGGGTAACCTCCCTACCACGTAAAAAAAAACTAATAGTTCCGAAACAACCAATTGCCTCGGATATGGATGACCCTAGCAAACGAAACAAGGAAAACGAATTTCGGTTCTGCACGTGGAATGTCTAGACCCTTAACAGACCACGTGCAGCCGAACAATTAGTGGAAGCCCTAGATGATGTCAAAGCCGACATCACAGTCATCCAAGAAGTGCGATGGAATGGTGAAGGTACAAGGAGGATGAACAACTGTGACATCTACTACGGCAAGTGCTACAGGACAAGAAAACAGCGGCTATTTGGATGCGGATTGGTGATAAGAGGAAGGCTAAGGCAAGAAGTCTTGGGGTTTCGTGGCATAAGCGAACGCATTGTCACAATCCACATTAAATCCAAATTCAGCAACATATCGCTGATCTGCGTCCACGCCCCCACGGAGGAAAAAGATGACACGACCAAAGAAGAATTCTACGATCTTCTCGAGAAGACGTATGATGAGTGCCCGAAGTACGACACTAAGATTATTCTTGGTGACTTCAACGCCAAAATCGGAAAGGAGGGTAGCTTTGGCTCGACAGTCGGAAAGCATAGCCTGCACGAAAACACTTCCGGTAACGGACACAGGCTAATCCACTTTGCTGCGGGGCGAAGTGCGATCTTAGCTAGCACATACTTCCCACACCTCAACATACACAAGGGGACCTTGCGGTCACCTGATCAAAATACCGTCAACCAAATTGATCACATTGCGATTGATAGCAGACATGCCTCTTGTGTCATGGATGTCCGCACTTTCCGAGGGGCCAACAAAGACTCGGACCACCTTGTTGTAGCTAAAGTGCGAATGCGGATCTCCACCAGACCGCAGAATCGAACATCCACTGTGAGAAAGTTTGATGTTGCGAAGTTACAATCGCAAGAGACCGCCACAACCTTTGCCAATCATGTCTCCTCTTATCTCTTGACAAGCCCGGCGCCTGCGCCAAACCCAGAGGCCAAGTGGCAACATTGCAAAATGGCCATCAAAACCGCTGCCACGGATGTTTTGGGTTTCATTAGGCGACCACAACGAAACACCTGGTTCGATGATGAGTGCAGGCTCGCACACTTGGCCAAGGACGAAGCCTATCATGCAGTTTTGAATGCCAGAACTAGAGCTGAAAAGAGCGATTCCCGTGCGGTATACCAGCAAAAGAGGAAAGAGGAACATCGGCTTTTCAGGAGAAAAAAAAGAGAACTGGAAAAACGAAGGGTTGAATCTATTGAGGGGTGCTACGGCAGAAACAATGTTCGAAAGTTCTACCAAAGGGTAAAGCATTCGTGTCCAAGGGTTACAAAACCCGAGCGGAAGCATGTAGAGACGAGGGTGGGAATGTCGTTGTAGATACACAGTCGGTGCTGAGAATTTGGAAAGAACACTTCTGCGGACTGTTAAACGGCGAAGACAACCAACTAATCGCTGTCAGGCAGAATGATCCATTCGATTTGGATGATGATGAACAAAATTTCCGTCCTCCCGACCAAGAAGAAGTTCGGATAGCAATATCTGAACTAAAGTCCAACAAGGCTGCTGGAGCTGATGGCCTTACGGCTGAACTCTTCAAAGCAGCGGGAGATGACTTGGTGAGGAGCCTACACCAACTCATCTGTACAATCTGGTCGGATGAAAATATGCCTGACGAATGGAACCTCAGCATTGTGTGCCCTATCCACAAGAAAGGAGATACTCGAAGCTGCGCCAACTACAGAGGTAAAAGTCTCCTAAATGTCGCCTATAAAATCTTGTCGGCCATTCTGTGTGAACGTCTGAACCCTTTCGCACGTGAATTGATTAGCACTCGCGCTGCTCCGTCAAGGTTGGTAAGAACACCACCGACTATTTTAATGTCGAGAAAGGCTTACGACAGGGTGACGCGCTGTCATATAACCTCTTCAACATCATTCTTGAGGCAATCGTACGCAACTCGCATGTCAACACCAGCGGTACGTTTTTTTAGATCCGTTCAATTACTTGGCTATGCTGATGATATTGACACTATTGGAAGAACGAAGCACGCTGTCAGTGGAGCATTCGCAAGTATTGAAGTGGAAGCGGCTCGAATGGGTCTGCCTGTAAATGAAGATAAAACAAAGTATATGCTGTCCTCGGGTGAAGTAGATCATCACCGTAGGCTCGGACAAAACTTCACAATGAACAGATATAACTTTGAGGTTGTCAAGGACTTTGTCTATTTGGGTTGCACTATAACCTCCCAGAACAACATCAGTGAAGAGATCAGTCGAAGAATCACTCTTGCCAATCGCTGTTTCTTCGGGCTAAGAAGGCATCTTGGTAGTAAAGCCCTCTCTCAAAGGACCAAGGAGACACTATACAAGACCCTTATCATCCCAGTCCTGCTGTATGTGGCAAAAGCGTGGACACTGACACAATCGGATGAATACAGGCTGGGGTGCTTTGAGAGAAAGATTCTTCGGGTGATATTCGGGCCTGTAAGTATCAATGGAGTATGGAGGAGAAGATTCAATGACGAACTGTACGGGCTATACAGCGACATTGACTTGGGTAAGAAGCTGAAAATTCAGCGGCTTAGATGGCTGGGTCATGTGGAGCGTATGGACGAAAACGCTCCTGCCCGACGAGTCTTCAATTCCAATTCAGTTCTGGAAGACCCCATCTAAGGTGGCGCAATCAAGTGGTAAACGACCTCAACCAACTTGGTGTGCGCAACTGGAGGCTCTGGCTAGGGACCGGCCTAGCTGGCGAGGATTGTTGGTTGAGACCGTGGTCCACAATGGACTGTCTGCGCCACCTTAAGAAAGTAAGTAATTATACATAGTGATATCTGATCTCATTTTGGGCCAGTAATATCTTTTTCCTCTCCTAGCAAAAGTTTTCCTTACCCCCATATGGCCTGCTAACGGATGGTTATGATTATCTTCTAAAACTTTTCTCCTATCATCTTTGGAAAAAACTATTTTCCACTCACTATTTGTGTCGAAGAATAAAACATGACTTGCCCTAACAAATTTAAATAATTTTCCATCTTCTACTCGCCATGCTGAAAAAGACAATGGCTTTTTATCAATCTCTCCTATAATTTTTGTTATCCAAGGATCGGTTGTGGGATCTGAAATCCCGGAGATAACCGGTACGCTTCTAGAAAGCATATCTGGCACCACATGATCCTTTCCTTTGCGGTGAACAATGTCGAAGTCAAACTGCTGCATACGTACAACCCATCGTTCCAGCCTACCTGCCCGATCCTTCAACTTGCTCAACCATATCAGAGAGTAGTGATCGCTTATGACCGTTAACCTCACTCCCTCTAAATATGGCCACAACTTTTCTATAGCCCACAAAACAGCTAAGCACTCTTTTTTTGTGGTCGAATAGTTTCTTTCGCACCTATTAAATGATCTTCTAAGATAGCAAACTACTTTCTTTCCTTCATCACAATTTTGACTCAAAACAGATCCAATTCCAAAGTCCGAAGCGTCTGTCTGAACGACAAATGGCTTCGTAAAATCCGGACACGTTAGGATGGGTGCTGCAACTAAACATTTTTTAGTTTTTCGGAAGCTTTCTTCACACTCACTACCCCACTCGAACTTTTTGTTCTTTTTCAAAAGATCGGATAACGGCTTAACCAAACTCGCAAAGTTTGGTATAAATCTCCTGTACCAGGATACCGTTCCGATAAAACTCCGACCCTATTTTACATTTTTGGGTGAAGGAATACCTTACATGCTTTCTATCTTTTCTGCTTCCATGTGTAAACTGTTTCTGTCTACAACATATCCCAGAAATGTCAAAGATGGGCTAACGAAGTAACATTTTTCCATACCTTCTTTTAAACCTGCCTAAACTAATCTTCTAAAAACCTCATTTAAAATCTGCATATGTGTTCCGGAAGTGTCTGTAACGATGATGATGTCATCGAGATAGACAAAAACATATATTTCTAACTCCGGTCCAAGGACCGTATCTATAAATCTTTTCCAACTTGCGGGTGCATTATGCAAACCGAACGGCATCCTCAAAAAATTAAATTGTCCCCGACCTGGAACTGTAAATGCAGTATACTTCTGCGAATACTTTTTAACTGGAATCTGCCAATAAGCAGACTTAATGTCTAGTGAGTTTAAAAACCTAGCGTTATTTAACTTATCTGAAATGGCCGTAATATATGGGAGGGGGTATGCGTCCCTATCTGTTACCTCATACAACTTTCTATAATCTACGCAAAATCTATACGGGCCATCTTTCTTTTTAATCATGACAATGGGTGAAGCCCATGGACTTTCAAATCTTTCAATGACTCCGTCTCGGAGCATCTCTTCTAATTCCCTATCTATAACCTTTTGAATAGCTGGCGACACCGGATAGTACCGCTGTTTAATCGGCTCAGCTTTTGTCCTTATTTTGGGCGACACCATCTGTGTGCACCCTTATCCCTCTAGCATTTCTTTAAATAACTTTTCTTAACAACTAGTGTCGATCAAATACTCGTCATGGGCGGTCGATTGTCGTGTGCGGTCGCGTTGCTAATTGTGCGCATGTGTCCCCCCCCCAAAAATTAATCAAACAAAATAAACCACTAAATCCCCATATTACATATAACATAGTGCAAAAAATTATTTCAGCCCATTGAAATACCCAAAATTACAAAAAATTAAATAAACCAGTGCCAAAAAAAAGAAAAAAAAAATACACCAAACCTTGCTCGCATTCGCAGCACAGCATCCAACAATACTCATCCTCTCCACCCGCGCCACCCATAACTTTTGCTTTCTATGCAATGCAAGCCTCTTGTGAGGCTTATCGCAAGAGGTTTTGCATTGGATAGGTGAGTAGAATTTGATTCGTGTTTTTTGTCTATATTAATTGCCGTTTGCAAATTGTTTTATGGGCATAACACCTAGGACAGTTTGTTTTTCATTGATTTGATATGGGCCTACACTGCACGGTCGAACTAAGGTACGTTAAAGTTGAATTTTTTGTGTTAAGTTTTTCAGAATGGTAAGTGATTTTTGTGTCGTCTATTCAAATGTTCGTGGGCTTAGGAAGAATTTCTTTTCTGTGTACGCCCATACTGTGCAATACAGGCCAGCTATTTTGGCATTAAGTGAAACCCAGGTTGGACAGAATACTGATTTATCAGAATTTTGTTTGTTTGGATATAACTTAGTGCCATTACTTTTTTCCCACCATGGTCTTGTCGTTTATGTTAGGAATGATATTGCTTGCCAGAGCCTTCCCCAATATGGGCATTGTTCTAATACAAACTTTAATTTCCTGTGGCTCAAATTCACTGTCCGCAAGCATATCATTCATTACTGTTTTCTTTACAGGAGTCCGAATCTTGACAGCATGTCTACTTGTGATGAGTTAGATGTTTTGTCAGATTCAGTTTCCCGAATTGTTTCCCATTGTCCTCACACTGAAGTCGTGATTACGGGCGACTTCAATGTACACAATTCAAGTTGGCTCCGCTATTCTGGCCAGACAACACTCGAAGGAAGGTATACCGAGATCTTTGCTGAGTATAACCATTTTACCCAGCTTGTCAATGAGCCTACTCGTATACCGGATGTTGATGTGCATTCCACCCATACTCTTGACTTGTTCCTTACCTCCCATCCTGATAAATATACTATAAAAGTAACTTCTCCATTTAACACCTCGGACCATTGTGTCATTTCAGCTAATTTCTCGATCTCCAATCATCCAGTTAAAGAAAAAATTCCCACTAGGACCGTTTGGCAATACGAGAAAGCCAACTGGGACGGTCTGAATAATTTCTTTCGCAACTTTAACTCTTCATTATGCTTCCTCGATAATGACATTGATGCCAGTAACTTCTGCAGCACTACGAAGAACTGGTGTAGATTTATGTTTGATTTTATAAGTACAAAAAAAAATTATTAAAAATCAGCAACCACAACCACGGTTCACTTTTCCAATGAAAAAACTAAAAAAATTGAACTTAAACAAAAATGGAGAACTGAATTCTTTTACACGGAGAAGTTAATTCTTTATAAAAAAAAATCTGAATCTTAATTCCTGCTTTTTTTCACTTTCAAATAATAAAAAAAAACTTCATTTCTTTAAGCTCAGTGAAGCTTTTCCTCTTCACAAAACCACCACTTAAAAGTCTGTATCCTCTTGGGATTTTGATATTAATATCACTCGCGTATATTAACACAAAATCCAGGACACTAAAGGGGTTTTGTACAGTTGAATACTTTACATTTGTTTAGCTTCAAAAGAAAGCTTCCTCTCGAAAAAAATCTTCACTGCTGGTAGAAGAAAAAATTTTCAGAGGCTCAGGCTCGCTGGTGCAGTACTTGGCAGCTCAAATATGTAGAACCTGAACCTCTGAAATTATTGGCGAACTGCAATCAAAATCTTCTATAATCTTCCTTTTGGATTTCCAAATTCCAGTTCTCTTTGTATTTATATCTATATATATACAATTTCCTTTGTATTAAATTACTGGTTTTCTTTTGCTTGTCTTAAAAAAAAAACTTCGGAACTTTAAATCGCTTGAAAATAATTTGAATTTCCGATTCAAAACCAATGGCAGTTTATGTTATACTTTGCACTCCGAATTTAACTTAGCTATGACCATGAAATCCCACAAAGGTGAACCCCAGTCTTCATTTTCATATAAGTAAATAGTTACCTCTGAGCGAGATAACTATTTCAATTCATATCTAAAAGAAAAATCAATTATTCGAAATATCTCCTATCCTTATCTTTAAATTGCAACTACCCCTGGTCCACATACTTAAAATCTAACTTACATACCTACATATTGCACCAATAATGATGTTTTCCATGATAACTTAACTTAACATAAACTTAATACATATTACAAACAAAACTACCTAATTTCCTCACATTCAATAAGTCTAAGTGTAAATCGAGAAATTTCCTTTAAATTCACCCCATCTGCGAACACTAAAATTCATTTTGACTTTAATTTTAAACTGAGCGAATTCACTCAAGTTGATCTGACCCCCTTTCCTTCAGGTGCGAGGAAGAAAGATATCTACTTTCGCATGCGCACATGAAGAGGTAAACATTACACTCAAACATTAAATAAGAACTGTCAAAGAAAAACAAAACGTAAACAACAAGAAATGCTACAAATTGGAAAAGGTGAGTATTAATTGTTTAAATTTAGTGCTTTTAAGTGCCTTCATTTCCAATATTATTACTGAAATTTGTTCTTTAAAGTATTGAGAACATTTTTCAGCAATAATCCTGGGAATATATCTCAAATACATATTAGACGGTGGATTGGAAAAATTCCTGTGCTTGCACATGGAAATTTTTTCAAAACACCGAAATTTGTTCTTTTGCCAAATTTATTTCTAAGGAATTTACTTTTAAAATTAAACTAATATACATATTTTCTTTTCTTTTACAGAAATTATAATGAATATTGTAAGATGGCAAAGAGGCCACCCCAAAAATAAAAAGGAGGAAAAAGGACCTGGCTTGGAAAAATCTTTCCCATCGCAGCGCGTTTTTCAAAATTTGCTGCAACAATCTAAGGGGTTGATTATGTGCAGGAATTTGCCAGGTAAGTTTCATCTTGTCTTGCTGGCTCTGTAACACACATCACAAATTGGCGCCCGAGCATTGACTTTTTGGGTCCAAAATACACAATAAAATACAAAAAACAAGAGTATCAAGAGATGATATAACCAGACCAAACCAACCAGACCCGGAATACCAATATATTTCAAGTAGGCATATATCCAGATCTACCGAGCCGAAATATAAAGTCCAAAAGGATCCGAATAAATACCAGGATGAAACCAGCCCGATAACCACAACCAGACCAGACCGACCAGACCCGGAATACCAATAAATTTCAAGTAGGAATATATCCAGATCTACCGAGCCGAAATACAAAGTCCAAAAGGACCCGAATAAATACCAGGATAAAACCAGCCCCGATCTTTTTATATAATAGAAACCAGACCAGTCCCGAGTATCAAGAGATGATATAACCAGACCAGACCGACCAGATCCGGAATACCAATATATTTCAAGTAGGAATATATCCAGATCTACCGAGCCGAAATATAAAGTCCAAAAGGACCCGAATAAATACCAGGATAAAACCAGCCCCGATCTTTTTATATAATAGAAACCAGACCAGTCCCGATACAATTTTAATTAGCCCACCCTGATATACCAGACCAGACTGAAAATAAAAGGACCAGAGAGATGGACCCAGAAGATCAAAACAGTAACGGCGGAAACCAGCCAGAACAAAATATGTCCGACAACGAAGAATTCGATGTGTGCGCAAGTATTGGGGCAATTTACCTCCTAAATAAACGAGAAGTCATAGAGTGCATGGAAAAATTAGGCTTAAACACCGATGGAAAGTTACACGAGCTCCGCTCCAATTTTAGCGCTTATATAAAGAAAGCCAGACTAAGGAAATCTACTCAGAATCTCTGCGAAGAATTGGAAAGCCTAGTTACCGACCGGGAGAATAAAGAGGAAACAAAGAACCCGAATACCGAAAAGGAAGAAACATCGGCAAGCAGTTATAACAAAGCAACTGGAAAGCCAGTAGGCTTAAACTCGCGTTGCACCGTGTCCTATGCCCGGAACCCTTTACCGATATTCCAATTGCACAAAACTCCAGGTACCTCAGCCACTGCCGAATTAAAGAAGATGACTCACCAACCAGCATACAAAAACTTTTATTATCCCGTACCAATCGCATACTCATACCCAAAGCCAGATACACTAAGCCAGTTGCAACCTGTTCAGGCGATGCCGTCAACGATTCCTACACATCAGTATAGAACCAATTTACCACCTCCGACTGACCATACAGACCCACGCGGAAGTTCGAGCCACCCTGACGATAGATCCCTACCAAGCCGGGAGGCAGAAGTAATGAATACGGTAAGAAAATGGTGACTGAGATTCTATTTTTCTGGAAACGCTCTGGAATTCATTAAACGTATCGAAGAGCATATCGAATGTTATAACATCCAAGCAAACGAAGTTCTGAGAACCTTTCCGGAGATATTCAAAGGCCCGGCCTTGGAATGGTATCGCATTAACCGCGAAGGTTTCAGAACTTGGGAGGAGTTCCACCAAGCGTTCCTAGCACACTTTCTGCCCGCTCGCTACATTAAGAGACTAGAAGACGAAATCACCCGCAAGAGGCAGCCCCCGCGAAAAGGCAAAGGATTTTATCAGAGCAACGCAGTATCTTATCCATCAGCACCCAGGGATGAACGTCGGCGACAGCATCGATCGTATCTACGATAAACTCCGACCAGAATATCATCTAAACATCTGACGTAGAGATTTCCAGACTTTGGGAGAGTTGATGGAGCTGGCCGAAGAATACGAGTATATCCAAGCGGAAGGACGTCACACAGTCACGAATGTACAAATTCGTCCGCCTACAAACAATAAACCAATCGTCAGGCAGTTTCCACCACGAGAATCTGTTCCTGCTCCAGGGCCGTATGACAGACTAAATCACTGCTGGAACTGCAAACAAAGGGGTCATACTAAAGCCAACTGCCGACGACCATTCCGCATGTTTTGCTCATTTTGCGGAGAGAACGAACGTTTAACGAGATATTGCTCATGCCATACTCACCAAGCTTCCATACTGAACAGTCGTAATATTACAAGCCGACACGCTCCGCTCGGGAAACGACCCCGGTAATCGAGAGCCCAAAGGAAAACGAACTCGATTTATCGTCCGTCAACGAAGCTGTAAATATAAAGCCAGGCAGTCCAGAAACCCCAGTGAAAGAAACTCCACGCAATCCTTTCCGCCGCGAGCCCCAGGTTTCGACGTTAAGCCCTCATAGGACAACGGAATCCGAAGCATTGGCGGATCCGCGATGTTTTCTTCCCGTCAAATACAACAGCCATGTATTCAAAGCTCTCATAGACACCGGGGCTACTAAATCATTTATAAATTTTGACATAAGGCAGCTCTTCCGCAAGTTAAAGGTACCAGTGCGGTATCAGCCCCACTCTATACAGCTAGCCAATGGAAGTCCGATAATAAGTAGAGAACACTACTCAGTAACATTGTACCTAGGGGAACAGCCTGTGCAGGGAGAGGTGACCTATTTAAAACAATTGGCAGAAGAAGCTGTCATCGGCATGGAACTTCTCCGAAAACTTAATTTCACAATGTCAATGGACGGGCAAGAGCTTAAAGCCGTTACAAACAAAATACTTCAAGCAATGAGGCTTGACCTACTATGCTTACTTGGGGGAAAGCCATTAGACCCCGAGCAACAAGGCCACTTAACCGATTTGCTAGACCGTGAACTCCCAAAATTTGAAAAGTTGCCAAGCACAACTAATGCCGCCGTACATTATATACGTTTGAAGAACGATCAACCGTTTAAACAGAGGTATTATCCTCGCAACCCTGCTATGCAGAAAGTGATCGATGAAGAGGTCAACGACCTTCTACGTGACGGAAAAATACAGCCATCAAATAGCCCCTACAGCTCACCAATCGTCCTAGTTAAAAAGAAAAATGGGACCTTAATTGTGTAGATTACCGCCAACTTAACGAAGTCTCCATTATGGACGCTTATCCCTTGCCACAGATATTTGCAATCCTAGACAAGTTACGACAGGGAAATTTTATTTCGACGATTGATTTAAAACAAGGCAACTGGCAAATACCCCTAGACCCGGCATCTCGACCCGCTACCACCTTCACCGTCCCAGGACACGGGCTCTACCAATGGAAGGTACTCCCGTGCGGTTTAAATTCATCCGCCGCCACTTTTCAGCGTATGCTAGATTCCGTCTTAGGCCCCGAGATGGAACCACATGCTTTCGCTTATCTCGACGATATAATCGTCATTAGTAAGACCTTCGAAGAACACCTGACACATCTGAAGGAAGTATTCAAACGTCTACAAGCCGCCCATCTACGGAACAATAAAGAAAAGTGCGAGTTCTGCAAAAGCGAACTAAAATACTTTGGTCATGTGGTAAGTGACCAAGGCATTGGTACCGATCCAGACAAAATCGCCGCAGTACAAGTATTGAATGCTCCACGGAGTGTCAAAGAACTCCGGCGGGTTTTAGGTATCGCATCCTGGTACAGACGATTTATTGAAGATTGTTCAATCATAGCAACGCCGTTGACCAATTTACTTAAGAAAAATCAAAAACGGGAATGGGGACAACCACAAGAATAGGCATTCACCGAGTTGAAAAACAAACTTACCGAAGCTCCTGTATTAATGTAACCAGATTTTAGTTTAACATTCACGCTGCAGACGGACGCTAGCAACTACGGTCTAGGCGTAGTATTGTCACAAAATACCAAAGGTCAGGAACGAGTAATAGCTAACGCAAGTCGCACGCTAACCGAATTAGAGAAAAAGTACTCAGTGACCGAAAAGGAGTGCCTAGCAATTTTGTGGGGAATTCGAAAGATGAGACCCTATCTAGAGGGTTACCATTTTACCGTCGTAACGGATCACCTTTCACTAACATAGTTGCATTCTTTGGAAAACCCATCCGGGAGACTAGTCCGGTGGGCTTTAGAGCTACAGCAATATGATTTCGATATACAATACCGGAAAGGGGCAATGAATGTGGTGGCAGATAACCTATCGAGAGACCCGTTGCCGATTACTAACAGTGACTTGATGATGATTAACGAGGAACAAGACGACTGGACTCAAAGGAAAAGAAACCAAGTTTCGAGCAATCCAGGGAAATTCCCTGAGTACCGACTAAAGGAAGGCGTCCTTTACCAAAAATTTTCGGCCCACCCATTGGCAGATCCAACTCTTGGATGGAAGTTTTGTGTTCCCCTTAATGAACGTCCGAAGATACTGAATGAGAATCATGAAGCCACGACCGCAGGGCACATGGGTATAGCAAAGACTATATCAAGGATAACCCAGCTTTATTATTGGCCTGGTATGACACGCGACATCGCCAAATATGTGAACAAATGTGAATGGTGCAATCAGTATAAAGCACCACAACAGAAGCCGAGTGGTTGGATGCATACGATGCAGGTCAGAGACCCGTGGGACACTGTATGCGCAGATTTCGTCGGACCATTACCGCGTTCCATGAAAGTGAATAGTATGCTGTTAGTATTCGTCGACAAATTCACCAAGTGGGTAGAAGCAGTACCCCTCAGAGCGGCCACTACAGCTGGCCTAATAAAAGCTACGAGAGAGAAAATCATAGCTACTAGGAAAACCCTAAGGAACGAGTGAACCGGGTACTTAAAACGATGATAGCGCAATACGTCGAAGAGAACCATAGAACATGGTACGAACATTTGCCTGAATTTAAATTTGCCATAAATACCAGTAAGCACTCTTCGACCGGTTTAACCCCAGCACTCCTTAACTTCGGTAGGGAATTGAGAGCACCGCACCAGCCAGAAGCCTTCCGAGACGAAACCACCCTGGACCCCGAACCTGCATCCATAAGACAAGAAAGAATGCGGGCATTATATCAGCTGGTATTCTCCAACATGCAAAGGGCAGCGGAAACGCAGGCAAAATATTACAATCTGCGTCGGAGGTAATGGAAACCCAGCATAGGAGAACATGTGTACCAACGAAAGAGAGTACTTTCCTCCGCCATAAACAAATTCACGGAGAAATAAGCCCCCCGCTACGAAGGGCCATACCAAGTAAGGAAGTTCATCTCACCAGTTATTGTGGAATTATTAAAAGTAGAAAATAAGAGAGGCAAAAGAAACTAACAGTTAGAGCTCACATTCGAGACCTGAAAGGTTTCTTGACTAAGGAAGGAGCTGCAAGCATCAGTCATCAGAAAACCACCAGAGAAGACGAACGTCCCAAGGAAAGAAAAAAAAGAAGAGAGATGATTAAAGTTAAAAGACGAGAAGGTTCCCGTCTCCGAGGAAGGGGTGGATTGTAACGATACGTTACAGATTCGCCTATCATCTTAATAATACCCGCTACCCACCAAACAAAATACCAGTAATAAACCTAGTTACACACATGAAAACCTGGAACCCCTGATCGACCGCACTGAGTTTTTCATACAAAAGCAAAAACATTCATAAACACGGCAACAAGCGACATGCGGTCCTCCTAGCGCCATGCCGGCAGCAAAGATTGATGCCAACTGATCTTATCATTATCATTAACTGATTAGAAGACGACCAGAAGAATAATTATACCACGTATTCCAGCAGCCAATCACATCAAAGTACAACGAGGTGAAAATCAACCACGATCGTTTATTTTAAATCGAAGCCCACACAGGGTAAGGCATAGTTGACACGATCAATGAGCTCGGTGGTGAGTTCCAAGAAAATTTATTTTACATCTGCCACCTCCCCTCCCCTTTTGCACCACGACTCCAATCAATACGAATGGCATGTATAATCATGGACAGGTTAGTTCAGTGGTAAAAATGTAAACCAGAATTATATGAAACCGCCGTCCGACCGAAACCCCCCTTACCTAAATCAAAGCAACTAAATCACACTTGATGGTTACAGCACAGTGTGGCTACGTTAAACTAATAGCTAAGAGACGATAGTGGAAAGGGTGTCATATGGGAAAAAAGGGCTAGCTAAAGCGCGGGGTAGCTAACTAAGAAAATTTAACTTCACACATAAGAGTCACATTTTCTCTGTGCCGGTTTATTGAATAAAAGAAGGCCAAATGGGCTACCAAAATAAGTTAAAACCAAGTTGAAACCAAGTTAAAACCGAGTCAAAACCGTGTTGAAACCGAGTTGAGATCGAATTAAGGTCGGAATTTAGAAAACCAGAAATACCTAGAAATAAAGAGTTTAAGTCAGCAGTTAAAGGGAAGCTGACGTCAAACCAGACCGTAACCAAAGAGGATGTATATAAAGAGTCCCACCTTGTGCCTTGTTTTGATTTTGCCTACAAGCTACAGCTGTCATATTGTTCTTTTTGTTAAACATGTGTGTGTGCTACAGCTGTCATATTGTTCTTTTTGTTAAACATGTGTGCGTTACATAAACAAAAATTCGCCTCATCGTTTCTTGTTGTTGTTTCATACGGACAATGAATACAATAGAAAAGAGACCACGAAAATTTTAGCAGAGGAGGATGGAACGTAGGAAAGATTGGACTCTATATATATATCCTCTTTGACCGTAACCAGGAACCAGAAACAATAAGAGGTAAAAACAAACAAGGCTTCCCCCCACCAGTGGTAAGGGGCCTTGATCTAATTGAATTTCTAAAGCCGGGTAACACCGTTGATAAGCCAGTGTATACGTACACTGTTGATAGCCGGAGTATACGTACTCTGTTGATAAGCCAGCGTTTACGTACGACTGTTGATGAGCCAGTGTATACGTGCACTGTTGATAGCCAGAGTATACGTACTCTGTTGATAAACCAGCGTATACGTACGACTGTTGATAAGCCGGTATATACGTACACCGTTGATAGCCAAAGTATACGTACTCTGTTGATAGCCAGAGTATACGTACTCTGTTGATAAGCCAGAGTATACGTACTCTATTGATAAGCCGGTGTACACGTACACTGTTGATAGCCAGGGAACCGTAGAAGACAATCAGCTTACAAAGACGATTGGAGAAAGGGCAAGATTACGAGGCCAAGCAGAAACTCAAACTACGACTACGCCGGACCTGTAACAACGGAAGACCGGATATCAAGCAAATTTTACCATAAATATAAATTTTGTGAAATTATTGTATTAATTAATATAAATAAGACCCATAACCAAAGTTTAGTCCTTTATTTGGTACGACCCTGGGATTCCGGCGAGCTTACCTCAGCCCTTGAAATCAAAGCACATCACAACCCAACATTTTCGTTCTTCTAATTTGCTCAAAAAGGCTCGTTACAATTTGTATTAAACTTTATAGGTAATAAGTAGAATGCTTCGAAGAAAACTGCATTTTAAGTTTTCAGCTACAAACGATAATGACGGAAAGGGGTTTGAACTGTGTGTCGTATACAGGGTCTACGAATGTGTTAATATAGTGCCGTCTCACTCGAATCTACAGCTATTCATCCTTGCCTATAAATTTCATAGAAACCTATGTATTAAGAAGAACAAATGTAGTTAGTTGTCTGGAAACCGTGATTGTGTTCACATCGTGCAAGCTGGGCGAGCTAAGGAGCAAATATAAGTTGGGTTTTTTATAGATATATTTTTTCCCAACGCTTAAAAGTTCTGTTGTTTTATTTCGATCGAAAAGTTATTCAGTTTTATTAGTTTTTAGTTAATACAAACAGTTTTATTAGTTAGGATAAGCGGACATTTATACCATGTAAAGCACCCAAAAGATGGCATCTAAATCTTAAAGGTTTCCTAACGTTATCTCAGCGTATTTCTGGTTTTCTAGTTTAAACCAAATCTTTTTAGTTTTTAAAACTTTTTCAAAAAGTTTGTTTTCATCGTACTTTTGCACATAAAGAGCAAGAACGTGCGACCTAGTCGAGCATTTTATCTATTTTGTTTTGCTCAATTGTCAATATTTCAATTGGATTCGGATATCCAAATAGTTTTTTTTTAGTTACTAACTTAAAATATATTCTATCGCGATCGTGGTGTGTTTTGGTTTCGGAAAACATATTTCATAGCAACTTTATGAACGGATGTAGTGACCGCTGATGTCATGGTGGTGACTGCCATACCAGCTTCAGAGACGTATAAGGCAGAAACTGATGAAACTGTTGATGTAGAATGTGCTCGTTTTGTGAGGACATTCATGTTGGCGGCGTTAATCATGTTAGCGGCGGTGTCAGCAGGGCCGACATTTGATGCGGCTCCTAGGTTACAATTTTTGGCGATGGTGGATCTCGTGGTAAATGATCATTTGGTTTAATATGTTGATTATATCAACAACAAATGAAACATCAGAAATTTTGGAATAATTTACGTTATACACTTTTATGCATATATTTATAATTAAAATTGACAATTATTATTCAAAATTTTATTATTTAGCAATAAAAGGTATAAGTTAGTGAACAATACCATATCTCAGATTTATATAAGTACCTACATTGGTTTCGATGTTTCGATTTTTAATAAAGGTTAGAAATTAGTAAATTGTTTAAGAACAGATATATAAAGAAATATTTTGCTCCGACGATGAAAGCACCAAGCTTAATCCAGAAAGAAGAAAAATGAGGTCGTCCCGGAACGAGCTGCCATGTCACTTGTCAAAATCAATCAGGTAAATCAGGTAAATCAGGTAGAACCTAATTACCGTCTTCATCGAACTGGTAAGTGTCCAACACAGCTAATTTAACTACAAGTCTTGTATATAATATATACAAGACTTGGCATATTATGCCAAAGATGTCTGTCCTATCACAAATTTAATCACCTTACCGCTGGTGGGGGGATAATTAAATGTTTGATATTGAACTTATCAAGCTATGTTTACTTAATGTTCCTTACCACGGGTGGGGGGTAGCACAGAAATAAAAAGCTTGTATGTAATTGAGTTCGTAACAAAAACTGACTTTAATAAATTTATTTGTCTCTATTTATACAAAATAATTATTCCTAAAATTTCCTACTAATAATAATTTAAATAAATACAATAAACACGGGCGGCAGCGTAAGCGCCTCATATGTCACTGCAGCCGATGTCGTTGACTCTGACTGATATGCCGCTCGTGTGTTCGTCAGTAACAAATATTTATTTGTTGCCTATATTGTACATTCTTGTATATTCTGCCTTTGATCGTAGAGGGTGAAGTCCGATAGTGTATATCTTTGCCTGGCTGATAAATTCCTCTGAGGTTGCACCTGATGTCGATTCTCTGTCTGTATATTGTACTGTTGACAGCAAATGTAGATGCAGATAATTATGAACAGTCCTCCAATTAAACTGTAGGTCGTGTTGTGGTGAATTTTGTGGTCTTTCGCATGGTCCGGAAGCTTTTCTCGATTATGCTGTTCGGTTATCCATTTCCCGATGATTTTCAGATCGTCGTTGCCAGTGTTGACCATCACTTGGGGTATTACTACAGGTTTTGACGTGTTCCTCAGCTGATTTTGAGGCATTTTGGTTATGTTTGTTGCTGGTATAAAGGCTGCACTTAGTTCGCTTGAAATGCTGTTGTGCGATGTAATGCTCATGGAATCGTATTTCAGAACGCAGTTCGGTTGTAGGGTTAGTATTCCGTCTTCTTGAAGCGTGATGTCCAACACTTTCCTTCTACAAACTATGTTGAATGTGTATTTTTTGTCCAGTACATAAATCTCACTATTAACATTGCTCAGCTGGATCCAAACAGGTGAAGGAGTAATGCTTCTTAGTTTGCAAAGCGGTGAAAGTTCCGGGGCATGTGTCATCAAATCCATTTCACATTTGCTGAAGTTTGATCGTCTGTTGAATAGCGCACAATTCGTCAGCTCATCTTTTGAAATAGCGTAGTATGACTCGCGTAATAAGTTTACTATCAAGTAGTCCAATGATGGCTCGATAAAAACTTATTCTAGTTGGTGAATCGTTGGCACTGGGATAACTTAAAAAAATTTCGTAGTCTTCTGTATTCGCCAATGGAAGTTTAATGTCGAATATAACATTTCTTGATGTTATTTTCTGCCCCTCGCAGAAAGCAGCCTGTACAACTGCAGCATATCTGTTTCTGTTGTTTCTCCAGCTACAGCTAGGTGTGGTGGAAAATTTTTTCGTATGGGGAATAGTTGTTTTTGGAGTTGACTGATTGTGCAGGTCAATCAGGACGTCTAAAATAGCATTTTGTGTTTGTTGGTAATTTAACATCGAAATCGTGGCGTAATTTGTCAAAAATATAAACTTCTGCTCTGTAGCGCTTCCTTTTGTAGTTGCTATTACAGTTTTTTTCAAAGCTTCTTAATTGCTTGGAACATTTCTAGTTGATTCGAAATACTATTTGTCCTTTTTTTAAGTACGTTTTTCGTATACTCTGCAATTGAGGTTTTGTTTTTTATCAAAATGAGTAAATAATCGTCATTTTCCTGAATTTCAGAATCTCTTGTTCGCAGTGCTGTTCATATTCTTCATCTAAGACGCCAAACAATTTGTTTGCTACTGTCCCAATAAAATCAAATGGTGATTGTCTGTTTCTGGATATTTGTTTTGTGCCGGATCCTTGTTTTACTAGCAAGTCATTGTTACTTTTAATGACCTGCAGCTGATGGTTGATTATATTGACTGTAGAATTGCAGTACTCATACTTCTTTCCAAGATCTTCCAGGTGTGTGCATACTTCATTCAGTCCCGTTACTAGTTCCTTCAATCCTTTATATTCTTTCCAATAATTGGTCATATCATAGTAAACGATAAGGTTCCAATCGTTCGTAATCAAATTTACATTTCCAATCTTTTCAAAATAAATTCCAGGGCGGTTTTTAAATGGGGTTATTTTTATGGCTTCATTTCCTTTGTTCGAAGCTTCTGTTCCAATGCTTCCCCATGACATAAATAGTGTCATTGTTAACAACAGCCCAAGTAGTGGATTTGTTTTTATCTTCTGTTTTGGTGCATGATATTCAGAGAACAAATGTCCAGTTATAGGTTGTTGTTCTTCTTGTATAGCTGCCTCTTCTCTTGCTTTTGTTTCATTATTGATAAAAGGTAACGGACAAATTTTCGTTGTTGGCCTTTTATACTCTCTATCGTTGGCTTTGACCGTTACAAGTCGAACCAATTTGTCTGATCCAGGATGAGTTTAAGTAATCTTTCCCATTTTCCATCTTGCTGGTGGAAATAGTTCGTCTGTGATTATCACTATGTCTCCAATTTAAGTTTTCTTGTCTTTTTGTCCATTTGTGTCTATGTTGAAGGGTTATAAGATATGATGAGCTCCATTTCTTCCAAAATTGTAGACGTTCTAAAAATTGCAAACGTTTAAGTAATCCCTCGCTTTTATCCAATCTTTGTCTTTCTGGAGGTGCCAATAAGAATGTTCCAATCAAAAAATGTCCGGGAGTAAGTACATTCGTTTCCTCTGGGTCATTTGAAATGGGACATAGAGGTCTTGAATTTAAACACGCTTCGATTTGTGCTAGTAACGTTGACATTTCTTCGAATGTAAGTTTATGTTCCCCGATTGTTTTCTTTAAGTGATACTTGACTAATTTTACTCCAGCCTCCCACAGCCCTCCAAAATGTGGAGAACCTGGGTGTATAAAGTGCCCTTCCGTATTGTTTGATGATTTAGTGTCTGCAACTTCCTCGTTCTTATGTGCGTTTATTTGCAGGATTTTGTTTGCAGCTATAACATTTGTGCCATTATCACTATAGAGATGTCCTATGTAACCTCACCTTGCACAAAGTCGTTTATATGCAGCTATAAATGCTTGTGCTGTGAGGTCACTAACAAGTTCGACGTGTACTATTTTAGTTGCTAAGTATATAAATATCGCTATGTATCCCTTGTATGATTTATTTCCTCTTCCTTTAGACATCCTGAAATCAATTGGGCCAGCGTAGTCAACTCCTGTATGTAGAAATAGTCTTGTTATTGTCACTCTTGGTTTTGGTAGGTTTCCCATTTGCTGCGTCTTTGAGTGCGTTTTGTGTCGAAAACACCTTGTGCACTTATATAAGCGTTGTTTAACTGCACTGAGTCCCTTCACAATCCAATATTGTTCTCGTAGATACGTGTGTGTCAAACCGTATCCTCCATGGAGTGTTTGATTATGTGCTTCGTCAATAAGCAGTGCTGTAAGGAGGCCGGAACGTGTGATTATCAGCGGAAATTTGGCTGAAAATTGTATTTCTGCTGCTTTCAATCTTCCTCCTAATCGCATCATTTTATCTTTATCAATGAACGGGTTGAGGAACCAAATTTTGCTTTGTTTGCGAATTTCTTTGACTTTCGTCAGTTTTTCTATTTCGTCCTTAAATTCTTCCAGTTGCACATGCCTTATGATTATCAGTTTTGCCTTTCGTATTTCTTCCGTAGAAAGCGGTCCACTCTCGCAAATTGTCCTGCCTCTTATCTTAATGAATCGTATACAATAAGCAAGAACTCTTACCAATCTGGTAAATGTGCTATACTTGGATATAATTTTCACAATCAAATCATCTTCGTTTTTTAGTTAAATGTGAGCTAGTATTTCAACTCTTCTTTCTTCTAATTCAGTTTTATATGGCTTAACATCAGTTAAATGTATGACAGCTTCTGATAACCAAGTTGGCCCTAAATGGAATGTTTTTTAATTTGGCTAGGCCAAAGTCCTCTGGATGCACAATCTGCTGGGTTCTCTTTTCCTTTGACATGATGCCATCTCTCCTTTTTAATTGTTTTAGTTATCTCTGTGACTCGTTTTGCAACAAAAATTTTCCATTTGTTTGGTTCGCCGTTTATCCATGCCAGCGTAATGGTTGAGTCAGTCATGCATGTGTTTCTAGTTCTTCAATCCCCAGTGCCTTTTTCGTTTTCTTCGTTAGCTTGGCAAGAAGAAGTGCTCCCCAAAGTTGAAGTTTTGTTAACGAAATCTTCTTAAGTGGTGCTACCTTCGATTTTGAACATAGTAGTGTCGTTAAAACTCTTCCTGATTCCGTTACTTCCCTTGTGTAAAGTGCTGCTGCATAGGCTTTTTCGGAAGCATCGCAAAATCCATGTAACCCAATGCGATGTTTTTGTTCGAATTCATTCCATCTTGGTATCTTCAATTCTTCTGGTAAATGTAACCTGGATTCTGCCCACGATTTTGATATCTCATCTGGTAATTTATCGTCCCATCCAACTCCTAGTTTTCAAAGTTCTTGTTGTACTAACTTTGCCATTATTATTACAGGTGTTAGCCATCCTAGCGGATCAAAAAGCCTTGCTGTTTCAGAAACTTTTATTCTCTTGGACAATTTTGTTGATACGGCATTTGATTGGATCGTAAGAGTTAAATTGAAGTCTTCCTTGATCCTGATCTTCTTTTTTTACATCTTTTAAAATGAACTTTGAGTTTGAGGACCATTTTCGTAGCTTGAATCCTCCTCTTTGCATTAGCTTAGTTATTTGCTCTTGTGCGTATTTTGCGTCTTCTAACGTATCGCCGCCAGATAGTAGGTCGTCGACATAGAAATCTCTCTGTGTTATTTCCGCTGCAACCTTGAATTCTTGTTCTTCATCTAACGCTAGTTGTTGCAAGGTTCGTATTGCCAGATATGGTGCCGATGTTGTGCCATACGTCACCGTGGTCAGCCTGTATTCTTCTATTTTAGATGATGGATGCTCCTTTCATAATTTTCGTTGATAAACTCTATCTTCTATCGAAACCATTATTTGTAGCCCAGTCATTTTAGGCATTTTAAACCCAAATTCCAATCAAGCCGAATTTTGGTACACACCTTTATTACGGCGTTGTAATGAAGATGTGAAAAATCGACATTGATATCGTGCCGGCAAAAAAAGTTATCAAGGTCAAAAAGTCACGAAAACCTAAAAAAAACAGTTTTTCACAAATATCTCTGTTTCTATAGCTCCAATGATTTTAACGTGTATGACAAAATTGTAGAGCATAAAATTTTCTACAATTTCGTTAGTACAATCAATTTTGTATGTCGATTAGTTACCGAGATATATGGCACTTCTAAAAACAGGTCATTTTCCAAAATTCGCCAAAAAATGCAAAAAAAAGAAGAATTCCACCTTATTATACGCGAGAAATCATGAAATATTGCTGTTTTTATGGCTCCTTGTTAAAATCACCAACTTCTTACACCCCCCAACGATCCCCACTTGCCCACCAGGTACCAGGCCATGCCCATTACTATTGTCATTCCGCCGTAATTTGTATATATTACTTTTTTCTTAGTACAGTGGGCAGGTAGAAAAAGGTCGGAAGATAATCAAACTTTAGGATGTTGTTCAGGAATATTGAATTAAAATTTGACAAAGTTTTGGCCTTCACCGGCCCTGTTGAAAAAGAAGAGGAGGGGAAACTGCAAACTTTTCGAGCTCGCTCCGGTTTTCGCTCTATAACTTTTTTTGCTTACGTTCTACGGCAAAAGTGTAACAGACTTTTTTGTAGAGCGTTAAAAAGGGGAATTGCAAAATGTTCGACTTTGCTCCGGTTTTCCCTCAATAACTTTTTTTCCTTACTTAATACGGCAAAAGTATACAAGACCTTTTTTGTAAAGCGTTAAATTTCCTACAATGCAAATAGGGTGAAAATTGTTGTATGTCAATTCGTTACCAGGAAATGGAATTTGAAAAGGAGGGTGGAACTGCAAAATTTTTTGTTTGCTCTGATTTTCCCTCAATAACTTTTTTTCCTTACATTTTCTACAATTTTAATAGTTCAAAAGTTCTTTTATGTCAATTCCTTATGAAGAAATGGAATGGAATGGAATGGAATGGAATGGAAGGTCAAAAATGAAGCTGTTCCACCCTCCTTTTCAAATTCCATTTCTTGGTAACGAATTGACATACAACAATGTTCCCCGATTGTTCTCTTTAAGTGATACTTGACTAATTTTACTCCAGCCTCCCACAGCCCTCCAAAATGTGGAGAACCTGGGTGTATAAAGTGCCCTTCCGTATTGTTTGATGATTTAGTGTCTGCAACTTCCTCGTTTTTATGTGCGTTTATTTGCAGGATTTTGTTTGCAGCTATAACATTTGTGCCATTATCACTATAGAGATGTCCTATGTAACCTCACCTTGCACAAAGTCGTTTATATGCAGCTATAAATGCTTGTGCTGTGAGGTCACTAACAAGTTCGACGTGTACTATTTTAGTTGCTAAGTATATAAATATCGCTATGTATCCCTTGTATGATTTATTTCCTCTTCCTTTAGACATCCTGAAATCAATTGGGCCAGCGTAGTCAACTCCTGTATGTAGAAATAGTCTTGTTATTGTCACTCTTGGTTTTGGTAGGTTTCCCATTTGCTGCGTCTTTGAGTGCGTTTTGTGTCGAAAACACCTTGTGCACTTATATAAGCGTTGTTTAACTGCACTGAGTCCCTTCACAATCCAATATTGTTCTCGTAGATACGTGTGTGTCAAACCGTATCCTCCATGGAGTGTTTGATTATGTGCTTCGTCAATAAGCAGTGCTGTAAGGAGGCCGGAACGTGTGATTATCAGCGGAAATTTGGCTGAAAATTGTATTTCTGCTGCTTTCAATCTTCCTCCTAATCGCATCATTTTATCTTTATCAATGAACGGGTTGAGGAACCAAATTTTGCTTTGTTTGCGAATTTCTTTGACTTTCGTCAGTTTTTCTATTTCGTCCTTAAATTCTTCCAGTTGCACATGCCTTATGATTATCAGTTTTGCCTTTCGTATTTCTTCCGTAGAAAGCGGTCCACTCTCGCAAATTGTCCTGCCTCTTATCTTAATGAATCGTATACAATAAGCAAGAACTCTTACCAATCTGGTAAATGTGCTATACTTGGATATAATTTTCACAATCAAATCATCTTCGTTTTTTAGTTAAATGTGAGCTAGTATTTCAACTCTTCTTTCTTCTAATTCAGTTTTATATGGCTTAACATCAGTTAAATGTATGACAGCTTCTGATAACCAAGTTGGCCCTAAATGGAATGTTTTTTAATTTGGCTAGGCCAAAGTCCTCTGGATGCACAATCTGCTGGGTTCTCTTTTCCTTTGACATGATGCCATCTCTCCTTTTTAATTGTTTTAGTTATCTCTGTGACTCGTTTTGCAACAAAAATTTTCCATTTGTTTGGTTCGCCGTTTATCCATGCCAGCGTAATGGTTGAGTCAGTCATGCATGTGTTTCTAGTTCTTCAATCCCCAGTGCCTTTTTCGTTTTCTTCGTTAGCTTGGCAAGAAGAAGTGCTCCCCAAAGTTGAAGTTTTGTTAACGAAATCTTCTTAAGTGGTGCTACCTTCGATTTTGAACATAGTAGTGTCGTTAAAACTCTTCCTGATTCCGTTACTTCCCTTGTGTAAAGTGCTGCTGCATAGGCTTTTTCGGAAGCATCGCAAAATCCATGTAACCCAATGCGATGTTTTTGTTCGAATTCATTCCATCTTGGTATCTTCAATTCTTCTGGTAAATGTAACCTGGATTCTGCCCACGATTTTGATATCTCATCTGGTAATTTATCGTCCCATCCAACTCCTAGTTTTCAAAGTTCTTGTTGTACTAACTTTGCCATTATTATTACAGGTGTTAGCCATCCTAGCGGATCAAAAAGCCTTGCTGTTTCAGAAACTTTTATTCTCTTGGACAATTTTGTTGATACGGCATTTGATTGGATCGTAAGAGTTAAATTGAAGTCTTCCTTGATCCTGATCTTCTTTTTTTACATCTTTTAAAATGAACTTTGAGTTTGAGGACCATTTTCGTAGCTTGAATCCTCCTCTTTGCATTAGCTTAGTTATTTGCTCTTGTGCGTATTTTGCGTCTTCTAACGTATCGCCGCCAGATAGTAGGTCGTCGACATAGAAATCTCTCTGTGTTATTTCCGCTGCAACCTTGAATTCTTGTTCTTCATCTAACGCTAGTTGTTGCAAGGTTCGTATTGCCAGATATGGTGCCGATGTTGTGCCATACGTCACCGTGGTCAGCCTGTATTCTTCTATTTTAGATGATGGATGCTCCTTTCATAATTTTCGTTGATAATCTCTATCTTCTATCGAAACCATTATTTGTAGCCCAGTCATTTTAGGCATTTTAAACCCCAATTCCAATCAAGCCGAATTTTGGTACACACCTTTATTACGGCGTTGTAATGAAGATGTGAAAAATCGACATTGATATCGTGCCGGCAAAAAAAGTTATCAAGGTCAAAAAGTCACGAAAACCTAAAAAAAACAGTTTTTCACAAATATCTCTGTTTCTATAGCTCCAATGATTTTAACGTGTATGACAAAATTGTAGAGCATAAAATTTTCTACAATTTCGTTAGTACAATCAATTTTGTATGTCGATTAGTTACCGAGATATATGGCACTTCGAAAAACAGGTCATTTTCCAAAATTCGCCAAAAAATGCAAAAAAAAGAAGAATTCCACCTTATTATACGCGAGAAATCATGAAATATTGCTGTTTTTATGGCTCCTTGTTAAAATCACCAACTTCTTACACCCCCCAACGATCCCCACTTGCCCACCAGGTACCAGGCCATGCCCATTACTATTGTCATTCCGCCGTAATTTGTATATATTACTTTTTTCTTAGTACAGTGGGCAGGTAGAAAAAGGTCGGAAGATAATCAAACTTTAGGATGTTGTTCAGGAATATTGAATTAAAATTTGACACAGTTTTGGCCTTCACCGGCCCTGTTGAAAAAGAAGAGGAGGGGAAACTGCAAACTTTTCGAGCTCGCTCCGGTTTTCGCTCTATAACTTTTTTTGCTTACGTTCTACGGCAAAAGTGTAACAGACTTTTTTGTAGAGCGTTAAAAAGGGGAATTGCAAAATGTTCGACTTTGCTCCGGTTTTCCCTCAATAACTTTTTTTCCTTACTTAATACGGCAAAAGTATACAAGACCTTTTTTGTAAAGCGTTAAATTTCCTACAATGCAAATAGGGTGAAAATTGTTGTATGTCAATTCGTTACCAGGAAATGGAATTTGAAAAGGAGGGTGGAACTGCAAAATTTTTTGTTTGCTCTGATTTTCCCTCAATAACTTTTTTTCCTTACATTTTCTACAATTTTAATAGTTCAAAAGTTCTTTTATGTCAATTCCTTATGAAGAAATGGAATGGAATGGAATGGAATGGAAGGTCAAAAATGAAGCTGTTCCACCCTCCTTTTCAAATTCCATTTCTTGGTAACGAATTGACATACAACAATTTTCACCCTATTTGCATTGTAGGAAATTTAACGCTTTACAAAAAAGTTCGTGGATATTTGTGCCGTATTAAGTAAGGAAAAAAAGTTATTGAGGGAAAACCGGAGCAAAGTCGAACATTTTGCAATTCCCCCTTTTCCTCTTTTTCCGTATCTCGGTAACGAAATGACATACAACCATTTTTGTACTAACAATATTTTAGTAAAAAAAAAAGTCTGTTACACTTTTGCCGTAGAACGTAAGAAAAAAAAGTTATAGAGCGAAAACCGGAGCGAACTCGAAAAGTTTGCAGTTTCCCCTTCTCCTCTTTTTCAACAGGGCCGGTGAGGGCCACAACTTCGTCAAAAAATGTTAATTCAATATTCCTGAACAACATCTCAAAGTTTGTTAACTTCCGACCTTTTTCTACCTGCCCACTGTAGGGGCAAAAAATAGGTAGGGGTACTAAGAACAAAGTAATATATAAAAATTACGGCGGAATGACAATAGTAATGGGCATGGCCTGGTACCTGGTGGGCAAGTGGGGATCGTTGGGGGGTGTAAGAAGTTGGTGATTTTAACAAGAAGCCATAAAAACAGCAATATTTCATGATTTCTCGCGTATATCCGAAGAAATAAGGTGGAATTCTTCTTTTTTTTGCATTTTTTGGCGAATTTTGAAAAATTACCTGTTTTTCGAAGTGCCATACCTAGGTAATTTAATCGACATACAAAATTGATTGTACTAACGAAATTGTAGAAAATTTTATGCTCTACAATTTTGTCATACACGTTAAAATCATTGGAGCTATAGAAACCGAGATATTTGTGAAAAACTGTTTTTTTTAGGTTTTCGTGACCTTTTGACCTTCATAACTTTTTTTGCCGGCACGATATCAATGTCGATTTTTCACATCTTCATTACAACGCCGTAATAAAGGTGTGTACCAAAATTCAGCTTGATTGGAATTTTTCCGCAGATAAACCCTAAAATTACTGGGCTATTGGTGGTACATCTTTTCAATATCAGCTCGGAATACGTATTTGTGTTTCCTCCATCGCGTCATGATATAAAAAAGGTCTTGTTGAATGACTGGACCTGTCAACATGGTTTCGTTAAGGCTGAAACCAGAAGTATTTTCCGATGATGAGGACTACCCTTTATTTGGTAGTGGAACTTTCTTCTTTTAAGACTGCTTGATGAGGTAAGTAGTATGCTTTATGAACTTCCTCTCATATTTGGTTGTAACTAGCTCCATATTTCCGAGCTCTAAATATTCCCGCCTGAATTTCCTTGTAGTCTTCGTATAAACTTTTGTTGTTGATAAATTTTTTCTCCATCTGGAGAAATCGTGCTAGTGCTCTATCCCTTGAACGTCCTAGTTTTTCTGCGTTTTCTTGAATGGAAGTCGAACAATATATCTTCCAATTTCATCTCGCTCTTAAGTCTGCATGTATATTTCTTCACATCTTTTTCTTCTTCTGACAGCAATTTTTTATCTATGATTTCTTCTCCCAAAATAGTTTCATTTTTACGTGTAGTTCGACATTTGAAATACAGCAAATTGTACTTTTGCCATTGGTCTTGCTTTCTTGCACGCTTCCTGAAAGGATCCATCCTAGCTTTGTCTTTTGAGCAATAGGAGTACCATGGTCGCGTTTAATGACTCTTTTTTCAATAATATCTTGAAAGGTGTCAGCTCCGATTAAAACATCTACTGTTGATTGTCTGTTGTATGATGGATCGGCCAAAGGAAGGTACTCAATATTGTCCCATTTCTGGCAGAAATTTTGTTAGTTTGTCTAATATCAAGCAAGACCCGTGCGTTAGAAATTCTGATGGATATATCGACTGGATAGCCAAATCAACTTTACCATGTGCAGTTCCCGTCTTAGAAGCTCCAACACCAATAATCGATGCGTATGCCGGCTTCTCTTGTAACTGAAGGCGTTGTACTGCATCCTCTGTTATATATGAAGACTATGATCCTTGGTCCACCAATGCCCTTAAATAGTATTCGCATCCTCTCCAGTTTGTCTTAATGAGGGCAGTATTGCTAAGAGTATTTTGTGCTGCAAATTGGTAGCCAAATTAGTTTGGAATTGTTGTCTGGTATTCTCGTTTAAGTGAAGAAGTGTGTGGTGACGTTGTTTGCAAATTTGGCACGTTTTGTATGAATTACATCTTGAGGTGTAGTGACTATCTTTAAAGCAATTTCTACAAGTTTTCTTTTTGCACAAAGTCCGTTCGCTGAGGAGCCGCCATTTGTTTACATTTTTGGCACATATGTAGCCAGTGTGGACCTCTGCATAGTCTGCAATTCGGGCTTGTCGTTGAATGGTAGCTTCTAAAGAATCCTCTTTTAACAATTGCTGTTTTTTCATCTTTTTGTGGTCATCTCTAGATCGTCTCTCTGTTAGATTGTCTAGACTCTAGAGCATGGAATTTGTTTTCAATAAATTTCAACAAATCTTCAAGCGGCTGCAGTTCTTTTGGATTTGATAAAGATTGCTCGAAAGATTTCCTCGTCTCATTATCCAGTTTCTGATACACAATATAAACTATTATTGGATCCCAGCTTTTGGTATCTATATTGAGTGCTCTTAATGCGTTCACGCATTCTGTTGTCGTATCGTAAAGTCTTCTCAGTTGGGCTGCAGATTTAGTTTGAGAGTCTTTTTTGGTTTATCAACGCCTGAATCTGGGCATTCACCAAAAGACGTGAGATATCGTACCTGTTCATCGTAGTTATTGTCTGTTATATGGAGATGCTGTATAATTCTTGCTGCATCGCCGGTCACTTTGGTCTTGAGGTAATGCATTTTTTGTGCATTCCCAATATATTCATTCTTATGAATTGTTTGCTCAAACAAATCAATGAACGGTTTCCACTGCTTGTAGTCACCACCAAATGTTGGAATTTTGAGCACTGGCAACTTAAGCTTATGGTGTACAACTCCACTTGTTTCTTCTATACGTGTATTTGATGTTTTCACCTCGTTCGTGAATTCTTCTAATTTTTCTTGTAGTTCCACCATAGCTTTTTCGTATTTGTCTTCTAATTCTTCGTAACTTTCAGAAAATGTGAAGTCTTCACTATACTCCATTATTTCCGTTTGCGTAGCCGTTATAAGCGCCCATTGGTTACGTAGAATTTGTTGTTTGTGGACATAGTAGGCTTTCGATGACGTTTTTGATTCATGTATTTATTCCAACGACCTTAAAAGTGCCTTTCTTTGTGCTTTGTGTCTTCTTAAACGTCACTTTAGCTTATCTTCTACGGAATTATTTGTTTTAAATTACCATTCCGCAAGATATTTAGTTCTCGTAGCTTCGTCTTCTGCTTCTTTCGTCTCCCGAACTTCTTTGTTTGCTGATATCATCTTCGTGTTTTCGTCTACCGCTGCATTCGTCTTCGTATTTTCGTCTTTCGCTGCATTGGTCTTCGTATTTTCGTCTTTCGCTGCTCTCGTCTTCGTATTATCTTCTTCTTTCTTATTCTTAGCTTTAGCTTCTTCTTCTGATTTCTCCTCGCTGAGAATTTCCGATAGCCTTGCTTGAAACTTCTCTCGAGCTATCGCCACCATTGACTACACTTGGTCGTAGTATTTTGACACTTTATATAGATGGTCTTCTCCCAAGTCCTTGTGAGCATTGATTATATCATCTTCTTGTTTGAACGCTTGCCAATAGACCGCAAGGTCGATGAGTCTCTGCTGCACAAGCACTTCTGTTCTTCTTATTTTGGTCTCCTTTGCAAATTTTTTCAGCATCTTTTTGATTCGTTCCCTCTATCTCGCTTTCTTTCGACGCTCTCGTCTAATGATGTCATCTTCGTACTTCGTTATTTGTTTTCTTTCTATACTCACTGTTTGCTCGAAGGACCAAATGTTCTATCACAAATTTAATCACCTTACCGCTGGTGTTGGGATAATTAAATGTTTGATATTGAACTTATCAAGCTATGTTTACTTAATGCTCCTTACCACGGGTGGGGGGTAGCACAGAAATAACAAGCTTGTATGTAATTGAGTTCTTCACAAAAACAGACTTTAATAAATTTATTTGTCTCTATTTATACAAAATAACTATCCCTAAAATTTCCTACTAATAATAATTTAAATAAATACAATAAACATTTGTTGCCTATATTGTACATTCTTGTACAATGTCTATACCATTGCACTGCGCACCACACCATTACTGGTCCCAATTTGAACAACTTTTTTCGTCGTGTTAAGTTCGGTAAATATTCAGTTACCCATCGCTTCCAAAAGGAATTTGCATACTTTTCGCTCATGATCCAGTTCTTTTTTAATGGTGCCCACTGTCGACTATTGCGCCTTTTATTTAAGTTCCACTAGATGAACCTATTAAGAAATTGTTTGGTGTGAGAGCCTCCTTGTCATTTTCCTCAATGGGGATGTAGGTAAGTTGTCGTGTGTTTATTATTTTCTCTTCTTCTGCCATCATAGTTAGTAATAGCTCATCAGTTGGGATGCTGCTTGGTTTAATTTCTGCTAGAGTTTGTTTTACTGAGCGTACTAAACGCTCCCAACAACCACCAATATGTGATGAGACCGGTGGTATAAATTTCTATGTAAGCTTTATCTCAAACTCTTAAGCAGTGTTGGCAGTGTTGGCAAGTAAGTTACATGAAGTAAGTTACTCGTTTAGTAACGCGTAACTAATATGAATTAGTTACGCCCAATATTTGGCGTAACTAATGTAACTAATGTAACTAAATGTAACTAACTGTAACTAAATAAAACTAACTCTAACTTAATAATAAAAAATAAAAAAAATCACATTTCATCCCGAATCCCAATCGACTATTGACAAAATTCTTTTATTAGCAAGGGCAACGGCAACCTGGCAAGGAATACATATTGAAATTACTATGTTCCTGATGACTGCTGGAACACAATGGAGCCGGAGCCGGATCCGCAATCGCATCCGTATCGCATGTCAAAATATTGAATACACACGAATTCAATGTTGTGAACACAACGAGACGGATCCGCAAACGCAGCCGTAAACGGCGACGGACGAGTTGGCCATCTTTTAATAAAAACGTGCGTATTTTTGACATTCCATAAAAAAAAGAGCAACGTGCTAATAAAATCCTTTTAGAAATTAGGTCAGGTAATTAAAAATTTATAGAAAAGAATATACATGATGCGATATAGGTGTTATCATCTTTTATATGCATATAGCTATATGTATGTTTCTCAACGGAAATTGTAAAAAAAAGTTAAGTACGTACGACTCAATTGTGGGCACTTCCAATTAGGTAGGAACGGAATGCGATACGGTTGCGGCTGCGGTTCCGGCTGCGTTTTTCTATTGTGTTCCAGCAGTGAAAAGGAAATTTAATAAAATATTATATTCTTGGAGCATACAATAGAATTTTGCTTACATTTAAAGTTTTCCCTTCTTTCTTGAGATTCCTGGACATTTCTTTGTTTATTGTGATTTATTTTTGTATGGTAAATTCAGATTTTATCTCAGATTTGGTCTCAAATTTCAGATTTGGCTCGTCCACAGGAAATCAAACGAGATCTATTTGGTTTTATTATTTTTAAATTTTTTTTTGCAGAAATAAAGTTATTTAAAAATGTATTCCTTGCCAGGTTGCTGTGGCCACAGCTGGCCGCTGGCCCGACGGAAATATCAATCATCCAGCTTTGCCATAAAACAGTGTAGTCAATCGTCATTCGATCGGGTTTGCGGACGGAACTTCTAAATTTTAATTTAACATAAAATGTGAGTTTTTGTATATGAAAAATTTTATTAGTTATAGTTAGTTACATTTAGTTACAATTAGTTACATTTAGTTACATTAGTTACATTAGTTACATAAGTTACATTAGTTACGTGTAACAAATTAAAATTTCAAAGTTACGCGTAACTATCCAACGCTGAGTGTTGGATAGTCAACGTAACTTTGAAATTTTAATTAGTTACACGTAACTAATGTAACTAATGTAACTAATGTAACTAATGTAACTAATGTAACTAAATGTAACTAATTGTAACTAATTGTAACTAACTATAACTAATAGAATTTTTCAAATACAAAAACTCACATTTTATGTTAAATTGAAATTTAGAAGTTCCGTCCACGAACCCGATGGAATGCCGATTGACTACACTGTTTTAGGGCAAAGCTGGATGATTGATGAATGGCGTAGGGCCAGCTGTGGCAACGGCAACCTGACAGGAAATCATTTTTAAATTACTATTTTTCTGCAAAAAAAAAAAATAATAATATAATAATACTATGTTCTAAAAGCAAATGTCAAATACTGTGGTTTGTGTGCAAATATGTGTTAAATCTCGATTGAAAATGAGATTTAAGATTCGATCTGAAATTTGATCTTAAATGAAAAAATATGATCTGTGACCAAAAGAAAAACAGATTTTGATTTCAGAACTGATCTGACGGCAAAAAAATATGATCTGAACCAAAAGAAAATAACATAGGTACATATGTTTAATATTCAATTCACATTATAATTTAATTTAATTTAATTTATTTGCCATTGACAGCAAAGTAAAAGTGCTGCCCAGTAATCCAAAATAGGATAGGAAGGGAGCGTGGGTTGAGTAGTTCCAAAATTTCGCCTTGTCTTTTCTCTTTCTTATTTGACATTTATGAAGGGTTTACATTATGAGTGGAATCACCGGCGCAGGTGACTCCTGCGTGAATTTACCGGCGCGCCTGTAGCCGTGAATGTAAGACAACCATACCTCAATATTTGTTGATTGCCTTCTAGACCTTAAAAGTAGATTTTGTTTTCTCACCAGATTTGTTTGTTTTTCTTAGCAGTTTGGCACTGACATTTCTGACACGTTTCAATTGGACATTTTATTGGTACGATATATCATACCATTTTAGAAATTTCCATTTTCACGCAGCACTGTCGCTAGAGTATCACAGGCTTTACCATTTTCAAATTAAAAAACTGTCGATGTACATAGGTGCTTGCCTGGCGACTGGATACACTTTTAACCTAACCTGGAAAATAAAAAAAAATAGATCTCGCTTGATTTCCTTTGGGCGAGCCAAATCTGAAATTTGAGATAAAATCTTAGATCAAATCTGAATTCACAAAAAAAAAGAAATCACAATAATAATAATAAGTACAAGAATCTCAAGAAAGAAGGGAAAACTTTAAATTTAAGTAAAAATCTTTTGTATGCTCCAAGAATATAATATTTTATTAGATTTCCTTTTCATCAGGAACATAGTAATTTCAATATGTATTCCTTGCATTAAACCAATTATTCTACATGGTAAAATGTGATTTCTTTATTTTTTATTATAAAGTTAGAGTAAGTTTTATTTAGTTACAGTTAGTTACATTTAGTTACATTAGTTACATTAGTTACGCCAAATATTGGGCGTAACTAATTCATATTAGTTACGCGTAACTAAACGAGTAACTTACTTCATGTAACTTACTTGCCAACACTGCTCTTAAGCAACTTTGTTTTGATCAATATTTTGGATGGCTTGTTTGAGCTTTTCACTCGCACCTCGAAAATTGGTGCCATCATCCGAATATATTTCTAGGGGCATGCTTTTTCTTGCGATGAAGCGTTTTAATCCCGAAATGCATGAGTCGCTTGAAAGGCTGTGAGCGATCTCAAAATGTATAGCTCTGACTGTAAGACTTTCATTCGAATCTTCGTTTAGGCATAGAAATCTTTTTGACTCTTGATCTGTATCGTTAATTTTTATCTGGTAAAACGTTTCGCGTATGTCCGCAGCGAGAGCAAATTTACCTTCTCTGAACCGAAAAAGGATCGAAATCAATGCTGGAACCTCGTCCGGTCCTGTCAGAAGAACTGAGTTCAGCGAGACGCCTTCAACCTTTGCTGCTGCATCCCAAACAATCCGCACCTTGTTCAGTTTGCTTGGGCTTATTACTGGAAATATTCGAAGATACCAAGTGCGGCTATTAGAACTGGATGCCTCCAAATTGCTCAGCTTTCTTGCGTTTCTCTTTTCAATGTACTCTTTTATATTCTGGTTGATTTTTGAGCGCAGGTCGGGTTCCTTTGATATTTTTTTCTCAAAACGGATAATAACCGCTTCTCTGGCATTTGCTTCTTCTGGGAAGTGATATGATATCATATTTTCACAGAAGCGGCACGATATAGTTAGTTCCGTCAAACTTTGTGTCAGTCTCAAGCTTCTGCCTTGTTCTCTCATCAGCAGCTGATAAAATCTTTTTGAAGTCAGAGGCTCCTGCCCCATCGATCTTAAAGTATTCCTTCATAAGCTTGTGCATTTCCGCACTAATGCTGTTCTGGCATTCACATATATGGAATGGAGTTGGTGAACATGTTCTGTTGTTAAATTTTTATCACCCACTAATGTTGATCCGAAAACTGTCCAACCTATACTCGTTTTAATAGCAACGGATTGATTTGCGTTCCCTTCTGAAGATTTTAGAGGAATTCCCGGATTCCAGTGTTGTAATCCAATTAGTATGTGTTGCTTGGCATTAGTGTAGGGCACAATGGGTAAATTCTTTAGATGTTCATATTTGTTTGCTAGTCTCTTTATATTAAAGGTCTGCTTAGGCAAGTTCAGTGATTTCACTGTGTGCACATTTGGTAAATAGAATCTTGTTCGTGCACCAAAATAAATAATAATAAATTAATATTTCTTGAATCTGTTGCATTCCGATGAGTATTCCCTGTCCACTTAAGACAACGTAGTTCAGGGTTGCCTTTCGCTTTAAGTGACTGAGCAAGTTCTTCATCTATTAGTGTGACTAATGACCCATCATCGAGGAATGCATTTGTTTAAACCTTATTATCCTCGAAATATAAGGTTACTGGAAGTATTTTAAACAGCATTTGGCCTTTCCCTTGCCTGTTGACGGGACAGCTTAGATGGGCACCTACAGTTCCGGTTGATAATTTAGGTTCTTCATTCACTGATGTGCCTTGATCTTGAGTATCATGACTTATATGTAAAAGACTATGGTGCCTGAAACAACATCCCTGATATCCACAAACTGTAGAAAAAAAAATGACGCTTTCCATGCTGGCGCAAATAAATTCGGCAAATAAAGTGGTGTCTAATAACCTCCCGCCTTTGTAAAGGATTCATATTTAAAAAACTCTCGCAAACTTTTAGCGATCGGCAAGATTTTTTACAAACTGGGAATCTTCAAACTACTTTTTTGTCATCCTGCTGATGTATGCTCATAAAACCTCTAGATTTCTTTGTTGTTCTCAGCTCATGTTTAAACATTTAAACAACATAGTAATCTACCGATGAACTCTTGCAACAAAAACGAGTTGTTCAAATGAGAAGATAGTCCAGCTGCCTGCATAACACTGCACAAATTACCTACTGAGAACGAAAAGCTAATAATTGTTTCTAACTTACCGGCTTCCGGAGTTTGTTTTAAAAAACTTAATTTTTTAATTCTCTTAAACTAAAACCTTAAGCCCTAAGGGCTCTGTGTGTTAATTCTAACTAATTATACAAAAATCTCTGTCTTAATATTACCATACAATACTCATGGTGGGAAGAAAAGAGGTGAATTAGCCCCTCCCCTCTCACTTCTTATATTATTGGAAATTTACTTGCTATGGTGGGGGAAGATGATGTCAGCGTATTGGTATGGTATCTTCTTTGTTGAGGCTAGAGAATGATGAGTCATGTTGTTCTCATGCATCTCGGTAAATGTTCTGTGTTTGAGTCGGCGTCTACAATCCGGCTGCATTTTATGATGATTGGGATTGTGCCTTTTTGGCAACTATGCCGTTACGATCCAATGGTTGTACGTGCTTCTAACTCCCCTTTTTCTTTAGGAAGAACGTCCCGCTTCTTCTGCGAGTTCCTCTACTTTTTTAAGTAGTTCGTGGAATCTTATTTCTTCCAACTGGATTGACTTTGTTCTTCTCGATGATCTCATCTTTACTAAGAATATGCTGGATACTGTTACAGCGGCTATTATTATGACTAATCATAGAAATGATGTAATTATGGGGCTCTTTGATGATTCATCCTGAATTTGTTCGATCAGGTTTATGTTTTCGAATTTAAGATCTTCGTCAAAGGATTCGAAATATTTTTCTATTTCGTATTTGTCAATGGTATATGTCTTCAAATAATTTTGTATTAATGACGAAGGGTTGTCATATATTTTTCCATCAATCTTAGTTTCGTTCAGAAAGCTGATGAGATAAACTCCTTTTATTGTTGCGTTGTCCACCATGTATTCTCCTGAATACCACACCTGAATACGCCATCCTTGATAATTTCTAAATCTAAATTCTTTTCTTTTATCTTGCTACATATAGCTTTTTGATTATTTAACATTTTAGATAAGCATGTTCCATTATATGCTAATTTACAGAAAGTATATCTTAATTCTTTTTTACAATTTACAATGGTTATAAATGTATCATTACATTTGGCAATTTCTTTTTCTATCATTTTCTTTCCATCTTTTTGGCTTATGGCCCTTACAATTTTTTTTGTATTATTGGATATTTAATTAAAATGACTATGGAGTCTTCATTTCGGATTTTTTTTTTAATTTTGAAACGTCCAGTAAGTCCGTTATAGTCATGTTACCATGTTTATGTTCTGTTATTTCTTTGATGTCTTGTAAATTTAACTTTTAATATTCTCCTTATGTATAATTCTATTTTTTGTTCTTATTCGATTTCCTAAATCTTCCTTAACTACTTGTTTCTTATATTTATTACTTATTTTGTTTTTATTTTGAAATTGTAAAATTTTCTCATAAACTATGTCTTTGGGCTTATAAGTCTTTATCTTTCTTTTGGCATTGTTTCTTTCTAACATTTTAACTTGTGCTTCTTTCAATTTATTAGCAATATTAATGTGATCAATTCTATTACAAAGGATATCAAAAGGTTTTGAATTTGTAACTGAATGAATTTTCTGATTATTTTTTTGGACTGCTCTAAGTAAAGCTTCAGTTGTATCCATAATCTCATATTTATCTTTGATACATCTGGTAATTTCTGCTAATGTAGAATGAATTCTTTCCATCTGACCGTTTGTTGAACTATGACCTGGGTCGCAAAAATAAAGTTCAATGTTTAACCTATCCATTAAATTTTTGAATATAATTGACTTAAATCCTCTTTCAGTATCTAATGTAATTTTCTTACAATTGGGGAAGATTTGAAAACTTTGTTTTCCAAATTTAATTTATCCTCTATTGGCTTTACTAATACAAATTTAGAATAAGCGTCGATACATGTCAGATACTTTGTTTGCTGAGCTGAAAAAATATCTATGTGTAGGTATTCCCCCTCTTTCTTTGGAATTGGAGCCTCTACAATTGGTACCTTCGGCGGGTGCCTGTCATATTTGTACTTGTTGCAAATTTCACAATTTCGTGCATATTCTTTGAATTGCTTTCTCATATTTGGCGAATAATAAGTATCATAAATTTGTTTCAAATGTTCTCTGTAATTTCTGTGTGCTCTCGTATGTGTTTTTTGCACTGTAGAAGCTTGATTTTCTTTGTTAGTTACATCATTAGGATACATTCTCGTCTTTATGAATTTATTATTAAAAGTTTTTATTAATGTTGATTTAATTTCATATAGATCTTCTGGACTTATATATAGAGCTACTATCCCTGGACAAAGGAATTGGTTTGAAATTGTTATTAAATTTTCGACTGTGTCATATTCGATAATATGTCTTGTTTTATTGGGAAAGTTTTGAACTCTCTCGAGAGCCGTAACTTTGTAGTTTCTTTTTGCAATCATGAATTTGCTGTTTGAAATCATTTAAAGGTTTATTTGTTTACGTAATTATAATGTTATCACTGCTTTTAGCAGAGTGCTGAGTAGCATCTGTCGAAGAACTGTCTGTAATGTGATTAAAATTTTGTCTTGAAAGGGCATCTGCAACTACATTTGTGGTTCCAGGTTTGTATATATTGATGCGTATTCTTCTATAAGCGCGAGTTTTATTATATTTGTTTTTCGTTGAAAAAAACTTCTCCTTCATATTAAAAAAAAACTCTTTTACTTTATATTGGTGTTATGACTTTATTTAAAATTAATAGACGGAAGATGAAGAAGAGCTATATTCAGTTTGATGGTTTGTCCGTGACTGCCTTAATTTTTCATTCCTAGTTCCAAATGAACCATCGACTACTTGTGTGGCCAAACGCCCACACAAAAAAACCAAAAGATAAGTTGACAGAGTAAGTTTACTTTGCAACATTGCATTATCATTCGTCGTGAAGACGAATGATGATATCGTTGATTATTTATCGTCGTGCAGACGAAATATGACACACTTGTTTGTGTCGAGGATTTTAATTTACTTTGTATGTGAATATTAGATTTCATATCCAACGGAAATGAAATCAACTTTGTATATGAATATTAGATATATAACTCTTCCCCCCTTTGAATAAAGATACTCCTGGATCGTACAGTATTTAATCCAAGAATTATTTTAAAACTATTATTATTTTGAATAATTTATTATGATAAAATTTTAAGATTTTTATTATAATATAACCTTATTTTATGGATCTTATTTTGGTAATTCAATACCCAATTCTTTTAGAAAATCATCTTGTTTTTTATTTATTTCTGCTTTTTCAATAATTATTTCATTTAAATCAATTTGTTCCATTGTATTTAATTTTATTTCTTTCATATTTCTGGGTAAAACATTTTGTAAGACTTTCTGTTTCATATTGTAATATATCCAAGCTATTACTGTTACTATTATAAGTATAAAAATACTTATTGAAATTCCATAGTGTACATTTGTATGTGTTTTTAGTTCATTAATTTTTCTTACGTTTTCTATATTACTTGTGGTCAATTCTTCAAAAGTGATCTTTGGAGTAAAAGACATTATTTATTATTGGATATATGAATTTTTCATGGAAAATTTTTCCTTTATTATTAAAAAAATGATTTAAAATTTCGAATGAGCAGTTATTGAAATGTATTAAATTGTTTTTGTTCAGAATTGTATTTCTTGAGTTACAAATTTTGTTTTAGATTTACCTTATTTCCGTTTTTAAGTATAATTGTTTCTTCATCTATTTTTAAAATTTCTACATTTTTGTTAATGATCGTTTCACAGTTATTTCTAATTACACAGTTTTTAGACAATTTAAGTTCATTTAGGATATTTTTAGTATCGTTAGTATATGTTTCATTATCATAATCAACTACTGATTCTATTTCCTCATCTATTTCTCTCATTTCATTATTTGGTATTGGTATAATAGTTCTCACTTGAATTTTAACAAAATCTTTTGGAATTTTTATTATAAATATTAAATTATTATTTTTGTATTCTACCACAGCAGTTCTGAGAAATTTAAGTTTATTTAAATCTATTTTATATGTTTCAATTTCTTCATTTGTAAGTATATTTGGATGAACCAAACCATGTTGAGCGGACACTACATTGTCTTGAATATTTTCTATTAAATTTCGCAGAAAAGTTAATTGTATTATTTTATCAAAATATAAATTTTGAAGAATAATTTTTTTCAATGCACTATCTATTGAATTAAGATTGTTAGTTAAAATTTTTCTTTCATTTACTATATTTTTCTTAATAAATTCTAGTGACTTGTTAAAATAGTCATTCACTTTGACCTGTTGATTTAAAACTGTTATAGTGTTATGTATGTTGTTGCCTACTACATCTAAATGGTTTTTTATATCATCTTTATCGATATCATCCATTGTTCCGAAAAGAACATTAGATGTTCTTCCAACTATATTTATTAAACCTCGTTTAGATCTACGACTTTCTTTAGGAATAAGAGTATGTATTTTATTTTTTAAAACTTCTATTTCTGATAAAATCATCATTTCATGATTAGTATACAAATGCTCAAAATTTTTTTCAATTTCAATTAAAACATTAAGAATTTCGTTTGGTTTTATTATATGAATAATGAAATCGCATTTAATTGCTATATCCTCAATTTTACCATTGATTTCTATATATCCGTTCTGATCTAATATCGGTTGAACATTAATCGTTGCTGTTATGAGGTTCAGGGTGCTCATCATTGCTAGTATAAAGATTATCTGCAAATTTATACTTTCGTTTAATATTTGTGGAATGAATGTTTTCTAATTTTGCAAATCTATATCTAGGTTCTTCCTTATGTCTAACTGCCTTATAGTTTTTAATGTATGCCTTCTCTCTATCATCAGTATATTTTTCCCTTCCTTTGTTAGCTTTATTCAATAGATTTATTTTAGTTTTTAAAATATTTTCTCTTATCTTTCCGTGTTCTATTTTATAATTTTGTACATCTACTGGAGTACATTTAACTGTACTTTGTATTCTATTATTATATGTTCTAACTGATAACTGAATAATTCGTTTTATAGATAACTCCTTCTCTTCCTGTTTTATAATTCTGAATATTTCCGCTATACTACTATGAAACCGTTCAATATCCGAGTTACCAGTATGACTGTTTGGTTTCGTGTAATGGATATTAATATTTTCTTTTCTCAAGTATTCGTTTATTATAATTGTTTTAAATTCATTGTCAGCTACAACCTTTAATGGTTTCCCAATTCTTGTGAAATGTTCTTCTAGAGTTTCTAACAGTGTACAAGCATTCCTATCATTTAAATAATAAACAAACCCAAATTTTGAAAATTTATCTATTATGGTTAAAAAATTATGTTTCATAATTGTATAAGTGTCGATATGTATTATTTCATTGATTGTTTCTGGTGTTTCCGTCAAATGAAAAATTTCTTTTACTGGGTTTCTGTCATATTTTACTTCGTTACAACGATCACAATTATTTATAACTCTCCAAATATAATCTAAAAGCTTTGGATAATATATTTTATTTTTAATGTTCTGATACGTTTCATTTATTCCAGAGTGGTAACTTTCTCTTGTATGGTATAAAGCAATTTGTTTCATTAATTCTTCTTCTGTTTTTATATTTTCTGCTCTTAATGTGCATCTAAAAAATTTAACAGTTTTACTACTCGAGTAAATTTTTCTAATAATTTCTTGAAAGATGTTATACTGTCTATCATCTAACTCTGAAAATATACCAACAGTTCCTTTTAAATTATTTTCTTTTAATAAATCTCCACAACGGTTGAAATCCTTTTCTTCTAAATAAATTATTTTATTTCCGTAAATTGTTTCCATTTCTGTATATTTTTGTACAACTAGAATTATTTGAGTTCTATATTTATTTATTATGTCTTCTTTTATTGGAATATAATCTAATAAATTTTCTTCTGCTGAATGTATAGTAACTAAGTCATCAGTTAAATTAATTTCACTTGAACATTTCGTTGCATTAGCTTCACTGTAATCTGAATCTGAATCTGATTCTAATTCTTCATTATGAATATTTATAGTTTCTGTTTCCATTGATTCTTGATCATCACTTGTTTCTTCTTTAATTCTTGACAAAAAATCTGCTACCTTGTTATCTTTTCCACTTAGATAATCTATTGTATAATCATATGCATTTAACTTTACTAACCATTTTTGATGTCTTGCTGATAAGTCTTTTCCTTTGTATTTTGTTACTAAATATTTTAGAGGTAAATGATCGCTTAGAATGTGAAATTTTCTTCCGTATAGGTAGGGTCTAAAATAACCTAAAGCCCAAACCACAGCTAGAAATTCCTTATCTGTCGTCGAGTAATTTCTTTCGTGTTTGTTAAGAGTTCTTGACGAATAACATATAGGATGTCCGTCTTGTGTTAATACTGCTCCTAGAGCATAATCAGATGCATCAGTTACTACTGTAAATGCTTTGTCAAAGTTCGGAAACTGTAAAATAGGATGATGAGTTATTATCTCTTTTAATTTTTCGAATGCAGTAATATAATTTGGGTCTGACAAATTGATTTTGTTATCCTTTCGTAAATACTTAATTATTGGATGTGCTACTTGTGCATAATTTTTTATGAATTTTCGGTAAAATCCAGTAATTCCTAGAAAGCTTTTAATTTGAGTTTCTGTTTTAGGTAATTTTAATTCTTGTATAACTTTAATTTTATTTGGATTTGGTTTTAATCCTTCTTTTGTTAGAACATGACCTAAAAATGGTGTCTCTTTTTTCATGAAACTACATTTATCTATTTGGATTTTTAAATTATTTTTATTTAAAACATTCAATATGTTCTTAATATCATTGATGTGTTCTTGTAATGAAACACTGAAAATTAAAATATCATCCATGTAAACAATACATGATTTATTAATAAAATCCCTAAGCACTTCGTTCATAAGTCTCATAAAAGTTGCCGGAGCATTTTTAAGACCAAATGGCATTCGTATGAATTCATATAAGCCATGAGGTGTGACAAATGCTGTCTTTTTCCGGTCTTCTTCCCTAACTTTAATTTGGTGGTAGCCTTTCGCTAAATCCAATGTTGAGAAATATTGGGCTTTACCCAATTTATCAAGAATGGCATCTATTTTCGGAATTGGATATTTATCATCCTCCGTTATGTCATTCAGCTTACGATAATCTATAACGAGCCTATATTTTTGTATTCCTGAATTGTCAATCTTTTTTGGAATAACTATTAAAGGACTTGTATATTTTGAATAACTTTTTCTAATTATCCCTTGCCTTTCCATATCCCTTACTTGTTTCCTGACCTCTTCTTCGTATTTTTGTGGATATCTATAAATTTTTGAATTTATTTGCCTATCCGTATTCGTGTTAATTTCGTGTTCTATAACATGTGTATGTGTTAAAACATCTCCCTCTCTAAAAAATAAATGATCATATTTTAATAGTAATTTATTCAATGCAATTTTCTCTTCTTCATTTAAATGTTCTATTTCTACTTGGTCGGTATTAAATGTGACTTCCAAAACTGTAATCCTATTAAATGGATCCTCTTGAAAATTAATATTTTGTCCGTTTATAATAATTTTATTGTTTTCCATGTCAATTTTTGCATTTGTATATCTTAATATATCAGTTCCTATAATAAATTGATATTTTCTATCTGTAATAAAATTGTGAACTTTCCATTTAATTAATGCATTTTTTGGTAACATAAATTCTTTGGGACAAGTTGTATTCACTTCTGCACTAAAACTATCTCTTTTATTTATTGTTGAATATTTGACTGGGGGAATTTTTATTTGTTTAAAATCCCTTACACTTGAACTTATCAAACTTACATTAAGTGCCCCAGTATCTACTAAAGCTAGATATTCTTTATTGTCAATAGTAATTTTTATTATGGGAGATCTATATTCCTCCCCAGATTGATAAAAAAATTTCCTACCTCGATACTATCTGCATTACCTTGAGGTGAATTTTCCTGTTGCAACAATTGATGATTATTTGATTGTCTGTTCTGGGAACTATTATCAACAGATATGTGATCCACATCCATTGGAACTACAGCATTTCGATTATTAGTATTACTATGATTACCAGATTGCCTTCTAAAAATATTACTTTGATTGTAATTTCCTCCCTGATATTGATACTGATTATTGTTATTATTATTTCTATAATAGTTGCTATTAAAATTTCCTGACTGTCTTCTAAATTCATTACCTTGGTTAAAATTGTTTCCTGTTCCTTGAAAACGAGTATTTTGATTGAGGTTGCTTTGAAAAGTTCTATTATTATTTTCTCTGACATTTGGACCGTTTGTTTTGCTAAAATTTGAAGTTTCAAAATTTTTTTTAAATTTATTTGAATTTTGTGTTCTTTTTGCGAAATTCATATTTTTGTTTTAAAAAATCCTGTATTCATTTTTAATGCAATTATCCTCAAAATCTACACAGTCTAACTCATCCACAATATCTTTAAAAGTATTCTTTTTTTTAATAGCATAAGCTAAAGTACCTTGAGTAATTCTTTTGACAGTATTAACTAATAATGACTCCACTCCTGTCAAATCTATCTGTGCTGCATCTTTGTAATATAATCTAAGCTCTTCTGCTTTATTTTTATATTCATGTATTTTTTCTAGTAATTCACTTACCGAATGTACTTTAATATTTGAAATTTTATAGTATAAATATTCAGGCATATACTCTGGTTTGTACTGTTGTTTTAATTTTGTCTTGATCTGCTGCCAATCTTCAATGTCGCTTATGTTGATTACTGCTCGTTTTGCTTCTCCTTGTATTTTCTCCAGAAAAATTGTTGCTACTGCTAATTTCTTAATTGCATCCTCTTCGATTCTGTTTAAATAATATTCAATGGTTTGTATGAAAGCCGCCACTTGAATATTTTTTCCACTGAATGGTGTTATATGTTTATTTTCTGTTAGTGTTCTTTCCCGCACAGATGCTGGATTAGCTAACATATTAGCTTGTATTCTAACAAGAGTGTTTAACGCTGCTTGTGTTTCGTTTAGAGCATGAACGACTCCTTCCATTGTGCTCAGTTATTACTATTTTTTTTTTTTTCAAACAATTTAAATTGTAAAATAAGCCACTTTTATAATAATGCAATTAATACAAACAAGAAAAGAATTGCATATGAAATGATATGAACCACTGACGTTTAAGTTAGGTAATTATATTAAATTTTTTAAATTTCTTATATGTGTCACAAATTCGAATTTATTTGATTTCGCACTGTTTTTATTCAATTTAATTTTCTACCGTGTTTTTTTTAGATCCGTCCGCGACTGCGCCAGTTTTATTATATTTGTTTTTCGTTGAAAAAAACTTCTCCTTCATATTAAAAAAAAACTCTTTTACTTTATATTGGTGTTATGACTTTATTTAAAATTAATAGACGGAAGATGAAGAAGAGCTATATTCAGTTTGATGGTTTGTCCGTGACTGCCTTAATTTTTCATTCCTAGTTCCAAATGAACCATCGACTACTTGTGTGGCCAAACGCCCACACAAAAAAACCAAAAGATAAGTTGACAGAGTAAGTTTACTTTGCAACATTGCATTATCATTCGTCGTGAAGACGAATGATGATATCGTTGATTATTTATCGTCGTGCAGACGAAATATGACACACTTGTTTGTGTCGAGGATTTTAATTTACTTTGTATGTGAATATTAGATTTCATATCCAACGGAAATGAAATCAACTTTGTATATGAATATTAGATATATAACTCGCGTGCCATCGCTTCATTTTAACGTTTGGGTTTCTCTTTGAGACTGCAAATTTCAAAGGTTGGTGATCGGTATGGATCTCCAAATTCGTAACACCATAGAGATAATTTCTTAAGTTCGCGTATACTATGGCATATAATTCTTTTTCATTTGCCGCATAGGAACGTTCAGTTTTATCTACAGTTTTACTAATAAATGTTTTGGGTTTTTCGTCTTGAGACAAAACTGCTCCTATTGCATCGTCGGAAGCGTCAGTGGTTAAACAAATTTTTTATTGTAATCTGGTTGGTTTAATTCAAAATTCTAAAATTAAATGATTGCTCAGATTTTCTTACGCTTTTATGGCTTCGCTGTCTAATGTTATCATGGTTTTCTTTGCCATGTGGGTCAAAATTTTACCGTTTTTACTTTGGAGGTATTTTGTTAAAAGCTTAGCTATGTTAGCGTAATTTTGGATGAACTTTATATTATAATAACCTATCATTCCTAGAAATGATCTCAACTGCCTTAGCGTATTCTCGTTCAATTTCTTGTAATCTATTACAAGTCTGTTTTTTGGGGTGCCATCTTCGTTTATACCTTCCTTTCGTACAACCCAAACTGGAGAGTTATATGGACTCTTAATTGGTCTAATTATACCATCTTTTAATAATCTCTCTATTTCATTGTTGACGAAATTATTTGCACTAAGGGGGTAAGGATATTGTTTGCTCCAAACTGGTTTTTAGTTCATTGTACGGATTTCCGCCGATACGTCTGTCCTGAATGGAAGTGAGATATTTATGGAACTATTTTCCTTCTCTATTTCCTTTATTATTCGCTTAGCCAAACTTTCTGTACTTTCGTCAAAATGGATGTTTTCCACTCTATTGTTATACGATATAGTTTCGTTTTCGAAACATATTTTTGCATTTATTTGCTTCAATAGGTTAGAGCCGATGAGTACGTCATACTCTAAATTCTCTTTCATGTAAACTCTTATATCTGTATCGAATATAAAAACATCGTGGTATTTATCAATAATAATTTCACTATTGACGGTGAATGCTCTTTTCCTAATTATTATTAATTCTTTCTCCTCTAAAAATAAGTTTGACCTACAATAGTTGCTTGTAGCCCCCGTATTCCGTTCATTAAGATTATTAATTCTCTCCATTTTTACCGGAGGTGGTTGAAGACTTTGTTGAGAGCTACTGTTTCTATCTTTTTTAAAAACAGGTCTTTGGGGATTGTTATACGTGTTGTAGTTAGGTTTTAACCAATGTGGCTGATTTTGGGGTTGTGGTCGATTTTGTTGTTGTTTAAACGGGTTGTTATTGTTGTATGAATTATTTTGGTACTTTTGTTCAAATCGTTTTTGTTCATGCCAATTAATTGGTCTATGAGCAGAACTACCGAGATTAATTGGTTCTGGCTTTGGAAATCGAGGTCGACTTCCATTATTATTCCTGGGAGGGAATCTGAGATTATTTTGCATATCTCGTGTATGATGGCTAGATGATGGTGCGTGAATTGCTTTCTCATATTTGGCCAATAATAAGAATAATAAATGTGTTTCAAATTTTCTCTGTAATTTCTGTGTGCTCTCGTATGTGTTTGCACTAAAGAAGCTTGATCCTCTTTCTTAGTTACATCATTAGGAAATATTCTCGTCTTTATGAATTTATTATTAAAAGCTTTTACTAATGTTGAGTTTAATTGGTTCTGGCTTTGGAAATCGAGGTCGATTTCCATTATTATTCCTGGGAGGGAATCTGAGATTATTTTACATATCTCGTGTATGATGGCTAGATGATGGTGCGTGTGAGCAATGAAATTGTAAAGCGAAACTAGCTCTAACATTATTCGACTCTAACTCTTGTGACTTTGCAAGAGCACTAGGGAGATCTTCAGGTGTAAGCGAAAACAATATATTTGATAGGGGAGCGTTGAGCCCGGTGATAAAAATACGTAAAGCATTTTTACGATTAGCAGAGTTTTACTCTTTGGTCAGATCTGTGTCTGTTCCATGAGTCATTATTGTTTTGTTTATCAGCAATGTTAATTTAGTATTAACTAATTTATAATAGTCTATTAGGGTAGGGATGAGTTGCCTTGACGCAACACACTCCATTCTTGTTCAATTATATAGATTGGGCGTTTGTCAGATTGCATCATAATTAAGTACAGTGCCATGACTGGTTAGTATATCATAAGCACAATGGGTTATTTTGTTCCTAAAAATAGTCAAAGCAGCGAAATATCTTTCACTACCCTTCTTTTATAACTTTGTTGAATTGTAAGCTGCCTCTCGCCAGCTTACGTATGCTCCTTGAATTCCTGAAAATTCGGGCAAGGACCTAATAACTTCTAACGGCTTGGTGCGACCTATATTGTCATCTATATCTTGTGTCTTATGTTCTGTTACCAATGAAGCATTAGTAACGCTTTCTAAGGTTTTTTGTAGCGCGGCTTCCTGAGCTTGCAATGTAGCAGTACTAGCAGCTATAAGCCTAGTGATTGTATCTTCAGTTATGTTGTTAGTCATCGTGAGTTTTGTAAATTTATTTAGCAGGTCTTCTAGAACTTATAAATTTTTCTTATTATAAAAATTCTTTATAATCAAATTGCCAATTCTATTTTTTCTAGTTGAAAATATATCTATTTAAATAAATGTACAATACTTTAAATATTCTTACTATAAAATTCTGCTACTAATGTTGGTACTGATGATGGTGCTGATTCTTTTGTTGACTGATCGACTGATTTGTTGATTTGTTGGAGAATACAACAGATATAACTTTGTTTCAAGTTTTACCTTTACGTTGTTGCCCTTTAATAGTATTTTATATTAATGCTTTTGTTTTTGATTTTTTTACCTTGTTTATCTATTTTATTGGCTAGATAGAAACCTTTTTTTGTTTTATTGTATGTTTTTTTCCTGTTAAACGTTTTTATTTTTGTACACACATTAATGACGCAAATTGTTATTGGGTCTGTCTTCATCAGCGAACTTAAACACTTTCTTGATTTTTTCTACTTTATCAAGCAGATATTTTTTATTTCACTGCTTTTTTGACTTGTGGATTTATCGTTATTCATTTCCACTATATTGTATATTTTTATTTATTATTTTTATCTTCGTATACAAACACATATATTTTATTTGAGAAGACACTTATTTTATCTTATTTTTATTATTATTATTTTTCATTTTTTCCCGTTATTCTCTTCGGTACTTATAAATTTTGGCTGGGTGCTGTATGAATTGGGTACACCCTGGTTGGTATCAACCTGGCGATGCCCAGCGTTGCAACTGTTTCATACTCATCAATTGTGCTTATTTTACCTCCTAGTGGTAGCCATCGGGTACTGGTGTTATCCACCCGGACTTGACTTGCTGAGCTTATAAGCGCGAGTGTTGATCACAGAAAAATAACAACACTATAATTGCCCTGCCATTAAGCTCTAATGTTTCTCTTGTTGGGTAGCATTTTATTCTGTACGAACCCCTCAGAAAGCAAGCGAGCGGCGGATCAGCTTCCAATTAAGTGAACCAACGGCAATGCTTACAGACAGCATGGTAGGCACCCCATTGAGCTACTTCGACATATTCAGAGCTCAGGTCTTTGGGTCCTTTCACTACTATTAGTCAGGGTAGAGATATGAGAAGGTGGAAGATGAGCCCATATAGAACCAGCGGTAGCTCTCACATCCCTGTAGTGGGTTACTGACTCTGGATTTTTCCAGCTTATTTTGTCCAAGGAGAGCAGCATAGGGCCTGGTCCCACAGGTGGGGGGTTGTGCGTCGGGGTAACTTCCCTATCACTTAAAAAACCTCTTGTTCTGAAACAACCAACTGCCTCGGATATGGATGACCCTACTGATGATGACCCTAGCAAACGAAACAAGGACAACGAATATCGGGTCTGCACGTGGAATGTCCGGACCCTTAACAGGCCCCGTGCCGCCGAACAATTAGTGGAGGTCCTAGATGGTGTCAAAGCCGACATCACAGCCATCCAAAAAGTGCGACGGAATGGTGAAGGCACAAGGAGGATGAAAAAACTGTGACATCCACTACGCAAGTGCTACAGGACAAGAAAACAGCGGCTATTCGGATGCGGATTTGTGATAAGAGGAAGGCTTTGAAGAGAAGTCTTGGGGTTTCGTGGCATAAGCGAAAGCATATTCACAATCCGCATTAAATCCAAATTCAGTAACAACTCGCTGATCTGCGTCCACCGCCCCACGGGGGAAAAAGATGACACGACCAAAGAAGAATTCTACGATATTCTCGAGAAGACGTATGATGAGTGCCCGAAGTACGACACTAAGATTATTCTTATTGAATTCAACGCCAAAATTGGAAAGGAGGGTAACTTTGGCTCGACAGTCGGAAAGCATAGCCTGCACGACAACACTTAGGGTAACGGACACATGCTTATCGACTTTACTGCGGGGCGAAGTGTCATCTTAGCTAGCACATACTTCCCACACCTCAATATACACAAGGGGACCTGGCGGTCTCCTGATTAAAATGCCGTCAACCAAATTGACCACATTGCGATTGATAGCAGACATGCCTCCAGTTTCATGGATGTCCGCACTCTCCGAGGGGCCAACATAGACTTGGACCACTACCTTGTTGTTGCTAAAGTGCGAATGCGGATCTCCACCAGACCGCAGAATCGAGCATCCACTGAGATAAAGTTCGATGTTGCGAAGTTACAATCGCAAGAGACCGCCACAACCTTTGCCAACCATGTATCCTCTTATCTCTTCACAAGCCCGGCGCCTGCGTTAAACCTAGAGGCCCAAAGGCAACATTGCAAAATGGCCATCAAATCCGCTGCCACGTATGTTTTGAGTTTCATTAGGCGACCACAAGGAAACACCTGGTTCGATGATGAGTGCAGGCTCGCACACTTGGCCAAAGACGAAGCCTATCACGCAGTTCTGAATGCCATAACTAGAGCTGCCAAGAGCGCTTCCCGTGCGGTATACCAGCAAAAGAGGAACATCGGCTTTTCAGAAGAAAAAAAAGAGAACTGGAAAAACGAATGGTTGAATCTATTGAGGGGTGCTACGGCAGAAGCAATGTTCGAAAGTTCAACCAAAGGGTAAAACATTCGTCCAAGAGTTACAAAGCCCGAGCGGAAGCATGTAGAGACTAAAGTGGGAATTTCGTTGTAGATACACAGTCGGTGCTGAGAATTTGGAAAGAACACTTCTGCTGACTGTTAAAAGGCAAAGACAACCAACTAATCGCTGTCAGGCAGAATGATCCATTCGATTTGGATGATGATGTACAAAATTTCGGTCCACCCGACCAAGAAGAAGTTCGGATAGCAATATCTAAACTAAAGTCCAACAAGGCTGCTGGAGCGGATGGCCTTACGGCTGAACTCTTCAAATCAGCGGGAGACGACTTGGTGAGGAGCATACACTGCAAACACTCATCTGTACAATCTGGTCGGATCAAAGTATGTCTGAGGAATGGAACCCCAGCATTGTGTGCCCTATCCACAAGAAAGGAGATACTCTGAGCTGCGCCAACTACAGAGGTATAAGTCTCCTTAATGTCACCTATAAAATCTTGTCGGCCATTCTGTGTGAACGTCTGAACCCTTTCGCTCGTGAACTGATTGTTCATTATCAGCGTAGTTTCAGGCCAGGTAAGTCAACCGTCGACCAAATTTTCACACTTCGGCAGATTTTGGAAAAGACTCAAGAATTTCAGATCGATACTCACCACCTCTTTATCGATTTTAAAGTCGCCTATGACAACGTGAACAGGAACGAGCTATACAGAGCCATTTCACTTCTTGGCATCCCAGCTAAACTCGTTAGATTGTGCAGGATGATTATGGAGAACTCGCACTGCTCCGTCAAGGTTGGTAAGAATACCACCGACTCATTTAATGTCGAGAAAGGCTTACGACAGGGTGACGCGCTGTCATGTAACCTCTTCAATATCATTCTTGAGACAATCGTACGCAACTCGCATGTCAACACTAGCTGTACGATTTTTTTTAGATGCGTTCAATTACTTCGCTATACTGATGATATTGACATTATTGGAAGAACGAAGCGCGCTGTCAGTGGAGCATTCGCAAGTATTGAAGTGGAAGCGGCTCGAATGGGTGTGGCTGTAAGTGAAGATAAAACAAAGTATATGCTGTCCTCTGGTGATGTAGATCATCACCGTAGGCTCGGCCAAAACGTCACAATGGACAGATATAATGAGGTTGTCAAGGACCTTGTCTATTTGGGTTCCACTATAACCTCTCAGAACAACATCAGTGAAGAGATCATTCGAAGAATCACTCTTGCCAATCGCTGTTTCTTCGGGCTCAGAAGGCATCTTAGTAGTAAAGCCCTATCTCAAAGGACCAATGAGACACTATACAAGAACTTTATCATCCCAGTCCTGCTTTATGGGGTAGAAGCGTGGACACTGACACAATCGGATGAATACAGGCTGGGGTGCTTTGAGAGAAAGATTCTTCGGGTGATATTCGGTCCTGTATGTATCAATGGATTATGGAGGAGAAGATTCAATGGCGAACTGTACGGGCTTTATAGCGACATCGGCTTGGTTAAGAAGCTGAAAATACAGCGGCTTAGATGGCTGGACCATGTGGAGCGTATAGACGAAGACGCTCAGCCTGACGAGTCTTCAATTCCAACCCGGAGGGCCGACGCAGTTCTGGAAGATCCCATCTAAGGTGGCACGATCAAGTGGAAAACGACGTCAACCAACTTGGTGTGCGCAACTGGAGGCCACTGGCTACGGACCGGCCTAGCTGGCGAGGTTTGTTGGTTGAGGCTGTGGTCCACAATGGACTGTCTGCGCCACCTTAAGCAACTTATAAATTTGTCTCCTCTTCACAAGATACTTCTTTTAGTTTTTTATTATTTCTCCCTTCTTTGAAGGATACATATTTGTTTAGAATTTGTCGCAATGAATTAATTTATGAAACATACTTTTCATTTTCTGTTATTTAAAAAAAATTCACTTGCGCGAACTAGAACTCAACATCTTTACCATACTTTGTTTTTTTTTCTGGTTATTAAAAGATTGGGTTGCCCTGTCGCAGTCGCCAATTAATTTTATGCTCACATGGAGTTTGTTTTAAAAAACTTTATTTTTTAATTCTCTTAAACTAAAGCCTTAAGGGCAGCGTGTTCGTTTTGAACTTCTGTGTGTTAATGCTGAGTTACAACTAACTAATTACACAAAAATCTCTGCCTTAATATTACCTTAAAATACTCATGGTGGCATGGTGGGGGAAGATGATGTCAGCGTATTGGCATCTTCTTTGTTGAGGTTGGAGTATGATGAGTCATGTTGTTCTCATGCATCTCGGTAAATGTTCTGTGTTTGAGTGGGCGTCTACAATCCGGCTGCATTTTTATGATGATTGGGATCGTGCCTTTTTGGCGACTATGCCGTTAAGATCCAATGGTTGTACGTGCTGTTAACTTAGTATGCACATGTCGCTGAAGTGTTTTTAAACCAAGCGATAAACATTGGCTATTCTTCTGCTTTGCCGGAAGATTTTACACACGCTTTGGACATACTTTGCCTTGTTGCTAATTGTTGTTGAGATAACAGCGTTGGTGACTGGACTACTTATGAGCTTTCTTGTATAAGTATGATTTCATTCTTTGGAAGGGAGTATACACCTGAAGGATCGAACAAGTTACCAGCGTACTGTGAAGGTATTATTCGGTTCCTTGGAAGGCAATATACTCCTCAGGGATCGAATAACTGACCAGCGCCTGAGTTAGAAACATTTGGAATGAGAGAACAATATTTTAGATCGCGGCTTTCTTTTTTATCGGTTTTATCATCACCTTTAGCTATATTGTTTACCCATTGTTCAACACGCTTCCTTCCAAAGTCCACATCGTCGTTTTACTTGTCTGCGTTGTCCCCCTCGTCTGAAAGATCTTGTTCCGAAATTTTGTACTTTTTTTTTAAATAGTCTTGTTCTCTTTTTCTGCGAAGTCTAGTCCCTTCCTCTATCTGTTTTAATAAAAGATTTGCTTTCCCATGGGACGATTTCGTGGAGCTAATTTTTGATAACGTGGCTTGAGGTAAATTTATTGAATGTTCTTTGGTAACGGGTGCAGAAGGGTCAGTTGAGTTTGGACGTATAGCCGAGGGATCAGGTGAAAATTTGAGTTGATTTCGCTGAGAAGTAGCTAATAGGCAATTCTTCTAAATTAGTTATACTACCAGTAAATGACTTAGTCAAATGAGAAACACGGCATGAGTCACTTTTCCAGTAATCTAGATGCTCAACGCTATTGCCTACTTTGGCGCATTTATAGTGGTACTATTTTTACTTGCTCTATAGGGCAAGTATTGGTTTCGTGCAGAAACAAAAATCGAGGTTTTAATCAAACATGACATTACGATGATAGAGAAGCCCAACAAAGTGGATTTCGCCAGACCGTGCGTCTGTGCGGATGTGCGCTTTTTCACGTCATGCTACAGCCTAAACGGCTTGACAGATTTTCTTCAAACTTTGTATAAAGCAGTTTGAAGAAGAACGGTTGTCGGGGCATATTTTGTTTCGTTTTAGCCCGGCTCAAACTGATACCTTTCATGTAACGGTTTTTTTCATTTTGGATTTTCTCGAAAACGGCTCTTACGCTTTTGATTAAACTCAGAATTTAACTTACATAAGATTTTTCTAACAAAATAGCGTGTTTTGTTTTTGGCTTAAATGGTCGTAACGAAAAGCAGGTTTAAAAGGCTTTTTTCAAATGGCCATAAGTTCGCAACGACTTGATTGAATTGACTCAAACCTCGTTTGGCTTTGTTCTTTATAGTGTTCTATAAGATGGCTTTGTTAATTTTTCAGTGAAGCCTTTCTAAATGATAGCTCCTATACAACGAGCTGTTCAGTTTCAGCCAACTTTTTTTGGTTGTTTTATAATTTTTTCAAAAATGGCTCTAACGATTTTGACTAAACTTTGTGTGTTATTTTCTTTTAGTGTTCTTAAAAGAACTGTGTTTTTAGTTTTTGGCAAAAAATGCCAACAACGGAGATCTGGTCTTAACGTCTTTTTTCAAATGGCCATAAGTAAGTTGTCAACGGCTGTATTGAATTCACTCAAACTTTTTTTTGGCATAGCTCCTTACAGCTTCCTATCAGATGGTAGGTATTGCATTTTTTCAGTTTCTCTTTTCTTAATGGTGGCTCCCATACAAATACAAAGAAAACTGCATTTTTAGTTTTTGGCTACATTATGATAATAGCGGAAATTGGTAATATCAGTTTTATTAATCTGGCGATAAGTGGACATTTCTATCATTTAAAGCACCCAAAAGGTGACATCTTAGTTTCAAATATTAAAGCTTTCTTAACGTTAGCTCCCGTATATTGGTTTTTCCAGTTTTGGCCTAAATTTTTAAGTTTTCACCAAATTTTTCAAAAATGAGTTGTTCTTATTGCTCGAAATTTTTTTGTAAACAGCGTACTATTGAACCCGTAGAGCAAGTACCTGCGACACAGTCGTGCATTTTATTTACATCGGTCACATTCTACCATTTTATAAAAAGTGTCTGGTTGTGGGCATTTGTTGCAGTTAAAAATATTAGAGGGTGAAGCACAGGGCAAGTGCGTAGCAGTGGTGGTCTTTTTTTTTTGTACATGTGACATTTTTGGACTTACCTATGGCTCTATTGTGGACTTAAAAAATAAAAATAAATTGTTGGCACGACAGCTCCAAGTGGGCCGGGGCCTGTGACTAACACTCTCAACCATTCCTGTGTGTGCGTTGATATTCTGCAGGAATGGAAGGGACCTACAATTTACCGCCGAATCCGAACGGACAGAGAAGCACTTTCCATGACATTAATTACTCTTGGAGGATTTGTCACTTCCTCGCAAGAGGCAGTACCCCGGGAAAAAAACTTAGGTGGCAACGTCAGGGATCGAACCCTGAACCTTTGGCGTAGTAGTCCGACACACTAACCACTACGCCACGGGGTACTACCTATTGTGGACTTACTGATGGCTTAAATGAGTCTTGTCTGCTTCCGAGACAGACGATTATCGATGGAGGTGGATTGATGGATGGCAGTGGTGAAAATGTGGAGTGACGTCTACGCTGGCGTTGGTTATGAAATCCAGATTTATTAGATGGTCGCCACGTGTATGTGGTTGCAAATGAAAATTTAGTATGTTGGTTATATCAATCAACAAATGAAACATCAGAAATTTGAGAATAATGGACTTTATACACTTGTATGCATATATTTATAATTCAAATGTACAATTATTATTCTAAATTTTCCTGTTGAAGGAAAGGTATAAGTTAGTGAATCATATTATATTGCAGATTTATGTAAGTACCTACATTTGTTTCGATGTTTTGATTTTTAATTAAGGATAGAAATGAGTAAATTGTTTAAAATTATTTAAGAAAAAATATATAAAGATAAATGTTTCTCCGACGATGAAGGCACCAAGGTTAATCCAGAAAGAAGAAAAATGAGGTCGTCCCGGAACGAGCTGCCATGTCTTTTGTCAAAATCAATTGCCATTTTTGCCCATTTATAATGCAATGGTGCCATTTTTGCCTGGAGTGCTACCAAGTTCGGTTAAAGTAATGATAACCCCTCAAACTATTTCATTGGTTGATTTTAATCTATATATATAAAAATGAGTTTGATTTATGTTTGACCATTTATATCTCGAGTTTGACAACAACGAATTCGATGATTCTTTTTTTGCTGAAAAGGTATTTATTTGCACCAGGTTTTTGTGTAAAAAAAAGTACAATGTATGTTACGTATGTTGCATATGTTGCAAATGCACTTGCCACCATGCAATCAACTAATCAACAAATTCAATAATTGATCATAACTGAAATGTATGCATAGTTATGAATCATTATGCAACATATAATATACAACATTTGCAACAAATGCATTTATATCTAGAGTTTGACATCACCAAATTTAATGATTCTTTTTTTGCCCAATAGATATTTATTTGCACCAGGTTTGTCTGTAAAAAAAATAGTACCATGTATGCTACGTATGTTGCATATGTTGGAAATGCACTTGTCAGTATGCAATCAATTAATGGTGGTCGTACAGGGCACTCTGCACTTAAATTGCCTTTAAACATCCAGGTTAACGAAGCGCCTACATGTAATATTTGTAAAACGTCGGCAATGGCCAAAGTCTTGCGACAGTGTAGGATTATTGTATGGGATGAGTGTTCAATGGCACACAAAAAGTCACTTGAAGCTTAAGATCGAACTCTGAAAGATTTGCGAGGTAGCCAAGTAATATTTGGCGGCGCCATGATATTGTTGGCGGGTGACTTCAGACAAACTTTGCCAGTCATACCCAGATCGAATACTGCGGATGTCAATGCCTTAAATGTTCTCCTTTGTGGATATATTGTTAAAACACTCACTAAAGTGATCCGTCTGCTGCAGAATTTTCAAAGCAGCTGTTGGATATTGGAAATGGAAAAATGTCCGTTGACGTTGATAGTTCAAATGGCCAAATAACACTGCAAATTTCTATTGTATAAGGAATTCAAAGAAAGAATTGGTTCAAAGTGTGTTTTCAAGTATTTCGGAGAACTATAAAAATCGTACTTGGTTATGTGAAATAGCTGCAAAAATAAAGATGTCGCTGAAATTAATGCATCTATTTTAGAAGAAATAGATGGACGATTTGTTGCCAACAAATGAGTTGATGCATTTATAAATGAGGATGACGTGGTGAATTATCAGACGGAACTTTTGAAATCGATTGATTTACCGGGACTGCCACCTCATTATTTAGCTCTTAAAATTGGAGCCCCGATTATAATGCTGAGTAATATTAATCAACCTCAACTTTGCAATGGTACTAGACTAGCTGGAAAAAAAGTGAATGAACAATCTAATTGAAACTAGGATTATTAGTGGCAAATATAAAGCGGGAGATGTTTTGATCTCCAGAATTCCAATCATTCCACCTGATTTGCCATTTGATTTTAAACGTCATCAATTTCCTACTCGCCTTGCTTTTGCCATCACTATAAATAAAACCGGGGTCAGTTTTTGAAAATTTGCTGTATTGATTTCTCATGGTCAACTGTATGTTGGGTGTTCTAGAGTAGGGAAACCGTTCGCACTTTTAATTTATGTTAAAGATGGTAATACAAAAAATGTTGTTTATAAGAAAGCATTAGAATAAAATGTTAGAAATTTTAAAAACGCATTTTATTCAAATACTAGCTGACCCGGCGAACTCCGTACCGCCTCTTTTTTTCTTGCGATTATAGGTACTATAAGGCAAGTTATGCATTCGTAAAAAATTAAAAACATGGTTGTCTGTAAAGTCGGTTTACAGACGATAATTTAACTTGATAACCAGTTCACAATACACTTCATGTGTATAGGTATCCCTCCAACCACCAACCACCCAACCTACCTACAACCACCCACCATTTTTTTAGTTTTTTTCAGCCCTTGAACACCAACCTCTCACCCCCACATACAACCACAAACCAACAGCCCACCATTCTTGAAAATTTGTTCCTCCTCCCCCACATTGTTAATCCCCCCTTCCTTACCACTACCAATCACCCACACCACCTACAACCAACCACCCACTATTTTTGACAATTCCACAATTTTTTCCTCACCCATAAGCCCCCCCCCAGTACAACTATTTCTGACAATTCAGTTCACTACACCCTCAACCCAAATCCAACCACCCATAACACCTACAACAACTTTCCACTCACCCAACACCGCAAACCACCCACCTACAGCCACCAACCAACCACCAACCATTTTTTACAATTATTTTCCCTCACCCCCTCCCAACACGAAATCTGCCAAATCCAACCACCTACCCCACCTGCCACCACCTTCCACTCACCCACCTTTTTTGACAACTTTTTCATCGCACCCCATCAAATCAACCATCCCCACCACCAAAACTGCCAACCAATCAACCCACCTACAACCGCCAACCAACCACCCACCATATTTGACAATTCGCCCTCCCCCAACCATACCAAATCCCCCCAAACACCAAACACCCATCCCACCTACAGCCACCAATTAACCACCCATTAGCTTGACAATATTTATCTCACCACCCAAACCAGCTACAACCACCCACTATTTTTCCTCTTCCCGACACTACCCCTCCCCTCCCCCTCGCCTGGCCCACACACACTCCCACCACAACCAACCAACTACCCAACACCCTCCCCTCCCACTTTATCGACTTTCTAAGCAATGAGGTTACGTGACTGTGACTGTGACATTTTTCCGTGCGTGCTGCTCATATATTCCAAACCGATTTATTAGACGTTATTTCGTCAAAAAAAAAAATTCTTACAATCAAACATGACATTACGATTATAGAGAAGTCTGGAAAAGTGGGTCCGAAATTCTGTCTGTCTGTCAGTCTGTCTGTCTGTATGTATGTCTGTGCGTGTGTCTGTCTGTCTGCATAGTTACAGCTGGACCGATTTGCTTCAAACTTGGTACATAGTATTGTTATGACGTGCTATAGAGAGGTTTTTGGAATTAGCATTCTAGCTCTAAAACTAACGGTTTTTAGTGAAAAATTAATTTTTCTCAAAAACGGCTAATACGGTTTTGATAAAACTTTGTGAATAGTGTTTTCTGTGCAAACTTTATGTTTTAGTTTTAATAGATTTTTCAGGAAAAGTCGCTTATAACGGTACCTCCCATAGGAACGGTTTTTAAAAATCAGATTTTCTCGTAAACCACTTGACGGATTTCGATGAAATTTTTTGTAGAAGACAAAAGAATGTTAATTTTTAAGTTTTTGAAAAAATAATTTCATACACTTAGGTTTTTCCCTGCTTTTTTTCCAAAATCTCAAACCCCAAGAATACTGTCCCATCCAGTCATGCACTTTATTTTTTGAATATTTTCGAAATTTCCAAATTTTTCGTTTAACTATTTACAATGTAGGTACGTTTCAGCTAAAACCGTATGTACAATACCAGGCTGGAGAAATCGAACTCTTCCAGTAAATTAATGTCAGTTGAATTATCAAAAACTGACGCGTTTGATGTACCATCTACCATCTATTACCACCAACCATCTTCTACAATCTACCGTCTTCCACAATCTTTTATCATCTGCTACCATCTACCATTTTCTACCATTTACCACCTTCCACCATACACCATCGACCACCTGTCTTTGTATTCCTTCTTGTTCGCACATGTTAAATCATTATAAGTTTATTCATATTCCCTTGGTTGCGAGTGCATAGTAAAAAAAAAACCATCTTCTATCATCTATCATATGCAACCTTCTACCATCTAGAATCTTCTACCATCTACCATCTTGTTCTATCTACCATCTGCTACTATCAAAATTCTTCTATATAATCTACCATCTCCTGCTATCTACCAACTACCATCTCTTACTATCAACTATCTTCTACCAACTACCATCTTTTAACATCAAACATCTTCTACCATCTTCTACCATCTAGCATCTTTTACCTTCTTGCATCTAGAATCTTCTCCAATCTACCATCTTGTTCTATCTACCATTTACCATCTTCTAGCATCTACCATCTCCTGACGGTGACACGCCTCAATATCCGCGGACAAAATATCCGGGTCAAAATATCCGCGACAAAATATCCGGGGACAAAATATCCTCGGACAAAATATCCGCGGCCAAAATATCCGCAGCCAAAATATCCTCGTCAAAATATCCGCATACACAGAACCTCGCACCTACCCCAAGTCCTACAGTGTGCCCAAGCAGGGGGGTTGCAGGGGGGCAGCATGCCCCCCTTACATAGGTCATTGCTTATACACCGTTATATTATGCGTCGCGGATATTTTGACGCGGATATTTTGTCCGAGGATATTTTGTCCGAGGATATTTTGTCCGAGGATATTTTGTCCCCGGATATTTTGTCGCGGATATTTTGACCCGGATATTTTGTCCGCGGATATTGAGGCGTGCAGCCCTCCTGACATCTCCCATATACTGTCTTCTAACATCTACCATCTTCTACCTTTTACCATCTCCTACCATTACCATCTTCTATCGTCTACCATCTCCATCCATCTGCCATATGCCATCTTCTTCAATCTACCATCTACCATCTACCAACTACCACCTTCTACTATCAACTTTCTTCTACCATCTGCTACTATCTTCCATTTTCTCCCATCTACCATTTACTCCCTTCTAACATCTTCTTTCATCTACCATCTTCTACCATTTAGCATCTTTTACCTTCTCTACCATCTTTTACCATTTATTTCTTTGAAAATTTTTTTCTTTAGAAAGCTTTTTGATGTTAAAATTTTTTAGAATACCTATGTACATATACATATGTACATAATGTATGTATGTATGTACATCACATTAAATTTATAGCGTTCAAAAATATAACACATAAATGTATTTTGTTTGTGTATATTTGTACTTCAAAACAAAAAACAATAAATTAATATATCAAATTCTGACTGATAAATATTTCAAATAATTGACACTTTTACGCTCCCTTTTTCTATTTTTGCACGCAAGGTATGTCGTCGTAATTTTTTTTTTACTTATAATTAATTTTTCTCACCGTTTACACCTTCCCTGAACTTCCACAAATATTTCAAGATCAAAATTTCCAAAATTGGTCCGGCCATTCTCGAGTTTTAGCGCTTCAAACGCACAGCAATTGATTTTTATATATAAGATTTTCTTTCTGCTTCCTTAAGTATTAGCAAACCCATGCCCGCTTCGCTGAGCAGATTTGCAATGGGCTGTTGCCTCTTAATAAAATTCAGTTTAGCCAAGCGTATAAATTGAGAAATGCAAATATTAAAGGGTATAGAAAGAAAACTTTGAATAAAAATTGAATGCTGAGTACCAACGATTTGATTCTCAATTATAAAGTTTAAGTCATTCACATCTCTATCCTTAGCCGCCGAAACTGGACAGATCTTTTAAGGTTCCATAACGAGCTTCCAATGCGTTATTTTGCATTCATCCCAGATGTGATTTGTGAGGTTACTAAAATTTTTTCTATTGCAGAGTGTTTTGCAATGTTACATGTCGGTTGTTCAGTAGTTTGAAGATTTAATGGCAATTTCAACGCTGAATGAGAAATTTCTACCGCAATTTCGGATCTCGCACGAATAGTGACCAAAATCAATCACATGAGGAATTTCTTTCCTGTTATACCAGGGACATCCACTAAAATAAGCCACCATTTCCATCATCAATTGTATTAATTAATTTATCATAAACTTTCTTCTATTTTGGGTTCAACAGTTCATTCGTTTGAACTGATTGGTCTAATTCATATCGATCATATTTACGTTCACGTTCGAATTCTCTAATAAATGAGTCTTTCACTCTGCGATCTGGGTCTGGCACTCCTAACCTGACTAACAAACTGCCGCACATATGAGGTAACACATATCTTCGATCAAAAGCAAAGCCTGGTTATGCATCTCCTCATTAGCCTCAAGATCAGGATTTCTTGAACTGACTTGAATTGGATGTAAAATGTCTTCTGCCATTTAAAAAAAACCGCTTCGCAGATTTCGATCATTTTTACATGCGATTATTTTCTTTAAAACTAAAATAAATTCTAGCAATAAAATCGAGTACTTTTTTCATTTAATTATTATTTCTTTGACTTAATCTTATCTTTTCTTATCTTATATAATAAAAAAATATTAAAAATGAGTTTGATATAAATGGTTTATCAGAAAGCATTTGAATTAAATGTAAGATATTTAAAAAACGAATTTTATTCAAAGTTTTCTTTCTATACCCTTTAATATTTGCATTTCTCAATTTATACGCCTCTTGGCTAAACTGAATTTTATTAAGAGGCAACAGCCCATTGCAAATCTGCTCAGCGAAGCGGGCATGGGTTTGCTAGTTATACATAAAGGAAAAAAAATTGCTTAAATGTTATTATGTAATTATGAAAGCTAGCGAGTAGACGTGTATTTTTCTGACAACTTGTGACTCTCGTAAACTATCAAAAAAGTGGTCTAAGTAAACTGTGCCTTAAACAATCGTTTTATTCAAACAAAAATCCAACGAACTGGTTTTAAAACCGAAGTGAAATTGTATATACACATTACAAGAAAAATCAAAGTCAAAATCCCTTTTCTTTCTGTTACAAAATAAAATTCACACAAAAAAAATATACCTAATCAAAAAAAAAAAAAAAAATCACAGTACCAACTCTTATACTTATTATGTCTTTGTCTCCGTCTCCGAAACGTGCCAGCTCGAGAACCTGCTCCAATAAAAGTGATTCATAGGGCTCTCCTATACAAAAAATTGATGCAAAACCAATGGACATCAAAAATAGCAATTCGGATTGGAAAGCAAAAATGGACGAAAAACTTCAAAAACAAAGTGAGTTTATTATCTCCTTGCTCGCAAATAAAACGTCTGAAAGTGAAGCTAACATAAAACAAAAAATAGATGTAGAAATCAATGAAATAAAAAAGAGCATTTTTGACATCAACAAAAAAGTAAATCACATTGAATACACATTATCTGACACCAACAACGATGTGATGTCTCTTAAAACCGAATTTCCCGCATTACAAAAATCGTTTACGAATATGAATAGCGAGTTAACAAGTGTTAGAGCAGATCTTTCAGTGAGAAACACTGGCGTCTCACAAATACAAAATTTCTTACACACTACCACAAACGAATTAATAGCGATGAAAAGCTCACTTCAAAGACAAGAAAGCCGACAAGTTGCATGTGATGCTTTCTTATTTGGGATTCCATATCAAACTGAAGAAAATCTAAATTCTATCTTCAAAACACTCTGTGATGCTATCCAAATAACAACCCCAACTTTGCAGACCATTTATCGCACTCGCCCACGAAAATCATCCAAGGACACTGCAGTCATGATAAGATTCTTCTCAGCATACGATTGGAATTTCTTGTTGACTTCTGTTGCAGCGTTTTGAAAAAAAAAAAAATGAACCGACAGCTGTGCCTACGTGATGCTAGGTTTTCTTCTGACGTCTTCATCTACATACGAGAAAGCTTGTCGTCACACAATAAAGTTCTGCTGCAACACGCTCTGGAGTTAAAGAAAAGTAAGCAACTTGTATCCGTTCATACTTCACGAGGATGTGTCTATGCAAAACGTCATCAAAATGATTCAGCTGTTTTAATAGACTGCGTCGAAACATTAGATGGAGTTGCCAGACCAGAAAATGAAAATTAATTTTAATAATATTTTGAATAATTTTAATAATATTTTGTATACTTCTTCTTTTGCTCTTTGAACTTTCTTTTCTTTTCTCTATTTTCTTAAGTAATTCTTTTCTTCTATTTAATAATTTTTCTTTTTGTTTTGTCCTTAAAAGTTTTTTCTTTATAATAAAGTAAATACTTATTAAAAACAATGGTTCTTAATGGGTGATTGCACAGTATGCTTAGAGTTTTGAGTTGCCAAAGAGATGGGCTAAGGATTTGTCATTTTAACGCTCAGAGCTTAATGCCTAAAATAGACGAGTTTCGTGATTCATTTGAGGGGTCCAATATTGACGTCATCTGTGTGACCGAAACTTGGCTGGTCGAAGGGTTGAAAGACAAATTGTGTAGCATGAAAGGATATAAACTTTTTCGTCTCGATAGGCAAAGTCGGGTCGGTGGTGGTGTAGCAATTTTCGTTAAGAATGATATTAAGTCTATCCATTCTATGTGATAAGCTTCTTCATCTCTTCAATTTTTCGTCTTGTGCCGTGAAGCTTTTGTTCTCCTACTTGACTGGTCGAAGGAAATCTGTCCTTTGTAACAACATCCTGTCTGATTTCCTTCCTAATACGCGTGGCGTGCCACAAGGTTCTATCTTGGGTCCTCTTTTGTTTTCACTTTTTGTAAAGGAATTGCCATCTCTTGTTAAATATTGTTCGATTCAAATGTATGCTGATGACGTGCAATTGTACTTTAGCTGTCCGATTGGCCTAATAAAGCACGGTGTGTGTTGTGTTAATGAAGATCTCAAAGAAATTTCAAGTTGGTCCCAACAAAATTGTCTTTTGTTGAATCCTAAAATATTAGTCTCCATTGTTATATCCAAGAAAGTATTTGATATATCCTACTTCCCCCCTGTGATATTGCAAAATATTCCTATCACGTTGAAAGTGCTAAAAATTTTGGGGCAATTTTTAACCAGACTCTAACATGGACGAACCACATTAACAGTGTCGTAGGTAAAACCTATGGCGTTCTCCAAACTTTGTGGGCAACACAGTTTTATACCCCTATTAGAGTACGGATGTTCCTGGGTAGAATGCTCGTTGTACCAATATTGACATATGGTTGTGAAATCTTTTCACACTGTGACTCCGTCAGCAAAAGAAAACTAAATGTTGCTTTCAATAGCCTAATACGTTACATTTTCGGCTTACGCAGATACGACCGTATCTCTACTTTCTCTAAATGTGTTCTCAATATGTCTTTCGAAAACTTTCTTAAGTATCGTAACCTTACGTTGCTCTCCAACATTCTCTTGAGTAATCATAATCAACCACAGTATCTCAGGGATATGATAAATG